>CM029564.1:10697739-10856841 GCA_017309665.1 Coelopa frigida | reverse complement strand
ACAGAGAAACAAGTCATCTAGTTAGTTCTGCGAATAAGTTTCCTCGGAATAATCGTGAAGTGCTTAGGATCCATTTGCGTACGCAGGATCAAGAAATAAGACCGGCTACAATCGGCCGAGAGTTAACAGGATCGCGGCCGCGTTCGGGCGTCCAGTGAATTGGGTTGGAATCAATTAATAAAAGTGCTACAGGCCCCCTCAGAGCTGGCTCTGACCATCCACGGTTCCTTTGAAACAAAAGGAAGAATCCAACCAAAATTCCTTTAGTTTCGTGGAAGTCGACAGCGCGAGAATTCCGGAGCCTGCTCTTGTTCTTTTATAACCAACTTCCAGTGCTGTTCGTCGCGAGCCAATATCGCCACTCATATGGCATTCGTCGTTTGTCGTCCTCCGCACAGCTGATTTGCCAAGAAAGTACAAAAATACCGATACCGTGTAATCCCCACACCGCCTGGTGAGAGCAACGCGATTCCGTGAACAATCTGGCAACAACCCCCAAATTGAATTAGGTCGGAGCGAAATTACACATTTCAACCCCTCCACCCACAGCCCACCTCCCATCGCCACAGGCGACTTGTGATCTACAGCAGCAGCAATAGCAAAACAAGCCAGAAAGTTCGCACGAACTTCCAGCACAGCGCTCAAAATAGCTCCAACCTTCATCTCCACCCACCGCGGGCTCCACCGACAATACGAGACGACACGGCGCTGCTGCTACAGCGCAACGTTTATAGCAGCAACGGAGCAGACGAACGCTGCTGGGCAGGACAACCACCATCGACGATTTTGAAGCCGAGTTCGATTCATTCTCCAGCGTGGACAGCAGCAGCGTCCGGCGCCCCCAGCCCGCAGTGGGCACTTGAGGTGAGTCTTGTTTCCGGATCGCCGAGTTCTATTTTCAAAACGTCTTTCTGTACCTGTTGTTCAGTGGAGCGGAACTCCGGCTGAATTTCGATCGGGCGACAGTGAGTTCAGTTCCTCCCCTGGATTTCAATCCGGGGCAAGCCTCGGGCAAACCCAAAGCTTCAATTCCATCACAAAAAAGGCATCTTGTTGCGACCTACTTGATGCATATTCGTTAGTGCTCAGGGTTATTTCAGTGTCACGAGTAGTCAGTACAATGGCGTATGAATGGTATGAAATTGATCGAAGTGCGCGGAAGCGTGTGGTCAACGTGGGGCTGTACCCTGGGGGACTTCTTGTCCCACAAGGGTTCCTGTTCCCGAATTTACCACCGCCTCACTGGGCATGAGCCTGAGATGCGCGATGGCACTTGGCATTAGAACGCGAAAATCAATATCTATACTAAATGCCCGACCACATGACGATTGTGTCTCTTAGCGAGGAATGTAGTTCAAGTTTGTGCATTTGTGAGCGTCAGAGGTCTTTGGAAATGTGGGCTCCACCAAGAAAATATAATCAAACTGATATAAACAGAGTGGAAAGAGAGGGTTCTCGCTCCAACTCAGCAACGGAGGCGCGAGAGAAGACAATCCTATTTGCGCAGAGAGAACACTGGCACTTATCTACGAGCGGGCGTGCAGTTGTGCATCTATTAGTTCGCTTGACACAGAAATAGTGGCCATGCGAGGTGAAGATAGCGCTGCAAGTACTCGTACTTGTTTGAGCACATTATGTAAAGCCCGGATGGCTCGAGGAGAGTAGAAACACGTTTCGCCGTGTTCAGATAAGACGAAACGAGTTAATCACTCTGAAGTCTGCTCGGTTTAAAACAAATAGTTGTACAATTGTCTTGCATAATAACATGGGCTCGTGTCAAACGCCCCCTACAAGAACTACCAGGTTATCTTAAACACTCGGAGTTCGGGCCCATTGCAGCCAAGAAATTTGAAGTCTGTGACTCTAGGCGAAGCAACATCATTCAACCCAATCCCACTCCCACTCGCACCACCGACTAATTGCATTCGTCGAGCCCAACAGCCGAAAAGAGTTTTAATTAGCGACAATAACGAAATTCATGGACATCAGCGAATCGATTGACCCTCAATCACGGCTGGTATTTATACGTTTAGACGTTGATCCACATTTAAGTGCTGCCTTTTGACACGCATCGCTTTGCCTCCAGCAGAAGGTCTGTCGCGATGTTTGTCTGTGTGCTCCACCATTGACAGTTGTCATTGCAATCAAAAGATCGAACAGAGGTAACCAGCAACAGCAACAGCACCAGCTTCAACGAAACCGGGCGTAGGCACCGGACCAGACTCCTGACTACAAGGCGGGCTCTACCAAACAACTCTTGTACTTGGGACACTCACCGGTGCGCTGACCTTCAATACTTCAGATCATGTTGGTACCGATTACGAGTGTGCTGTAGTGTGACCTTTGTGGAATTCATTAACCTCTGATGATGAATTACAGTGAGCTACAGCCACTTGAATTCGAAGAAGTGCTCCTCGATACGGTATGCGTTTCTGAAGCAACTCCATGAAGGTTTCGAATGCGGCAGCAATCTCAAGAACTGCCAACAACTTTGGTGGCTCTTATTTGAAGTTATTCGCACATTATTATTATGATGATTATAATTATCACTTCCGCCCAATTAGTACTCATACTCTTTGGGCATAGTTCCTTGTCGAATAACCAAAAACTAGAGAGTGGCACGTCGTTCCCAGTTGACGATCTCTCACAAGTTCGCGTAAGAGAAGAACAATCTTCTGTGAAGGGAAAGCGAAGAATCTTAGGCTCACTTATTGACTCGTCGGTGCTTTGTAATAAGATGGTGGGCGTCAGAAATATCAGCTAAATTAACTGGAAAGTTTGTTTTGACTGAAGAGAGATTGCTATCTTTCATGATCGTGGCACACTTCAATCATGGCATGACGTGCGAGTACAAAGGGAGCAGTGGGTGAATGGGACAATGGACCAAAACAATCGAAATACTTACACTGTCATCAATCGCCAGTAAACGAAAGTGAGAGAATGAAATCGCTAGCTGCTGTCCGCAAACAAGGCGCAGAGAGTAACTGAAAGTGTTGCAAATGACTATTGAAGCTGTGTGTGCTGAATAGGCCAGAGTTTCCCTTGTTAGTAGACATAATAGTACTAATACCGCCGTCGCCCGCATGCGCATGGAGTTCGGACGGAAAAGGCCACGATAAACGAAGGGAAATCGAGCGGAATGAAACAATAACAAAGCTAAGCAAAAACCATTTGGAAGTAAGAAACGGGGAAAATTGGAGTCTAATCGAAGCTCGTGTTCAGCCAAGAATAACTCAATTATGATTGGAGAACGAAACTTGACGTACATATGGCTCAATGACTGAAGGGATGCGATGAGTTGAAATTCAATGGCATCTTGCAAATATAACATTGCGGTAGAACCCACCAGGTAGCACCCTATCTGAATAAATTCCCACCATTACAATTAACACATCCACTTTGAGCGAAATTCGTGAGACAAGTGCCTTGTGACCTACACTATTTTCAAGCAGACTTCAGAAAATCGAAGTGATTTCAGAAAATCGAAAAGTGTTTCCAGTGAATTGAAAAGAGATATCCGAAAACCGAAAAGTGATTTCAGAAAATCAAAAAGTGATTTCAGAACATCAAAACAGACTGCAAAAAAATCCAAAATAGACTTTGGAAAATCGAAAAAGACTTCAAATATCGAAAACAGAATCGAGACAGAAAAATAAAATTGAAAATTACTCCTGGGTTTAGTGCACTGTGGGGCAATAAAAGGATGGGCTGGAAAAATGTTTATTACTATTACAATTAGTTCGTTTAGACGATAATTTCCCTTAACGATAATTTCCCTTAAGACATTCGGTTCGATGTCTTAGAGTAAGCTGTCAGGAGGTATTACCGCTGGCCCTATTTCAGCCTATGCGCTATGCCAATCATGTGAGTGCTGGTAAGGTGTTTTCCGACAAATCGGGGTCGCCTCGATTCCCCTTGTCGGTGGAATGTCTGAAACCCACGAGGGTAGCGGACGCCAGCAGCGAGTGATTAGATTATTTTACTCACATGGACGGTTGGCCTTGTTTACGAAATTCGCTTTCGTTCCTCTCTTCTCACTCTCTCTCTCTCTGTCCCACCCGCCCTTCTCCGTGTGGCTCTCCTGGGCTGTTTCCCACGATCGCATCAAAGCACAAGGAATAGGAAGAGAATCGAGAGATAAACAGCAAACCATTATTACTACTAATTGCTTAATTCGTGTATGTAACAGCAGCTAGAGAACAACACACGTTGGACTTAATTGCCGTCATTATTTTATTGAGTTTCGCAATGGACGACATCGAAAATTTAGAATTTAAATTTGAGTCGACGTTGGGCTGCAACAAGGCCACCCGCCGACGCTGAAATTGACAATGATGATCGTCGACTGCGATTCTCTGTGGCTGGGCCTGCGATTTTCCGGTCGACCGATTTTAAACACGGCGTATGATAAGCACCGGCCCGCCCGATTGATCAATCGCGAGCCAGCAGCGACGACCACGACCACGTTCGAGTATTCATTCACAAGTTCACGAAATGTGCTCCGATCGTGTGCTCGGAAGCGGTCTTGTGACATAATTAGTGGGCATTGATTTGGACGTGGGTCGACCGACGCCGGACGACAGCCAGAAGAACCCCCTGATGAGGCGACAGCAGACAGCGTGCTGGTGCATCAGCCGCCAGCCCAATCGCGTCGATTCTACGGCGGATGAGCTCTCACCGGATCCCCCCAAGGTCCCCTCCGCACCCCCACCACGTCGGTATCCAGTTATTTTCCCATTTTCATCAATTGCACTAGAATAATGAAAGGAAACAACAACTGCCTATAGTAAATATTTAATGTAATAATAATAGTTGTCGTTCTGTTCCGACGTTGTTGTTGTTGTTGGGCCTATGGTCGTATGTTCGCGGTGTTGTTGCCGCTTCTAATGGGTTGCGTGACAATTTCATTCAACCTACTTTGCATTGTTTGGCCTCAAACTGGGTTCCATTTACACCGCGACGCACTTCCTCCACTCGACCCCATGTCGTAGTCGAACTCATTTAGGACTCTGGGCGGAATTAATACCAACCACGCTGGGCTGATGAGGGATCCTGGAAAAGGCCCACAAACGGATTTGATGGAGGCAATATTGGAATTCACTCCAAAGTCAAACCCACTAGGCACTTGCAAGGAACACGAAGTCTCTATTGTTTCTATCTCCTCGGCCTAGTGCTGAAGGGTTGGCCCTTGTCAACCCTTCGAGATTCACTTCCGAAGTGTGCTTTTTTTTGTTGGCGTATCAGAGGCGTGATACAGGGCGATTGAGCAAACTCTCGTGCATTCGTGCCGTGGGTTGTCATGTCTATAAATTCAACGTCGGACGCTGTGGAAGTGTGATCGAAGACTCGTTTAGCCTCAGCCCATGGGCGGGGCAGGTAATTTAGGAACACTTCGGCCATGTAAATCCACACGAAGCCTTCGATGATTACATTCCACATAATATATGCGTATCTATTGGGATGCCGATAAAAGTGCTTACACCCCTACATTTGTACATACTATGTACATATTATATACCAGCACGCTCGAAACTATTCATTGTGAGTTTTCCAACCAGCCGCAGAGAGCAGAGCGATAATAGATAGAGCTCCGGCGACTGGAATGACGTTCATCGGCCATTATTTATCATTTAAAATTTAGAAAATTGTAGGAACGACGAGACAAAACGAAGTAAAAACATTTAAGCATGACATTGGCACGAAACAACAGCCGCGACTATCGCGATTAGTGGATTTATTTGAGAGCGAGCGCGTTTGGGGGAGGCGTACGACGTGGAGAGAGTCGGACTCATTGGAATAAATCTGAGCACTGAGCTGCCCATTTGGATTTACGAACCGTACTTCGTTCTATCGAAATTTATAAAAAACAAAAATAAACGAAATGACGAAACCTTTGGACGAAGCAGTCGCTGCCTAGAGCGTTCCATTACATCACATCCTTTGCTATCAATGGGTTAGGAACTTCTCAAGGACTCAGTCTTCCATCTTCTCCGCTCATCGACAGAGAGGGCAAAGGGGCACAGCAAGGTCCGACACAGCAGCCTTTGCCACTGGAGGCGAACGGTTGGTTCGACGCTGTGCTATTGGGAAGGCGTTAGGGCGCTAATAAATCGAACACGAGGCTTTTATTTGCCGCACTTGTTAGAACCTCGTTTCGGTTCGTGATGACCACGAGTACAATTCCATTCAAAACATTCGATATGTTTGTACATATCTTTGTATGTAGTTTGTATATTTCCAATGCGATCGTTGGACCCAGTGCTCAAAGTGCTCTCGAATCTGCAGCATACAGTCGGAGCAGACAAAGTATATAAAGGAGAATAACTTCAGTTGTGGAAATTTTGGATCTCGACTGGCGAGTGTTCGTATGGTTTTTACTGACCGTCATCTGGTGGAATAGCATAGTGAAACGATGCTCGCATTCAGGATTGGATCGAATGATACTCGAAAACAACGGGTTACATTCCATTTGAAACCCTCAAATGATTCTCTTGGCTGGGAGTCGCTTTGCCTCTACACTCTCATCGATCACGTTCTGTAAATACACTGACCTAGATATGAACTCCGAACGAGGTCGTTTCAACTGGGTCGCAGTGTGAGAGAAGGGAACCTTTCCGAAGAGTGTCAGCTTCGGCTCGGCGATTGTAGTCCTTTTGACCGACCGAGTCCTCTCTAAAAAGTACACCAGTCCAATACCAATATAATCATCTCGCGTCAGTCGGACTCAATCACAATTAATTTCTGTTCCGGCCCTGGAGTCGAGGGCCCGCTCTCATTTAACATTTGAATGTCTGTTGTGCTGTACATTTGCTTGAATGTTTGGGAAATCGATAAAAGAAAAACTCTAACCGCTAACCTACTTCTCCACAAACACAGACTCACAGGTACATACATATATACATACAGACATTTGCATATGCGCAACTAACTGGGCGCTGAGAGGAGTCCTGGTGCTTATGTTCTGGAGTTTCAGGCCGTATTTCAATATTTAGGAGGTTGGCCGAGCGACGGCAGCAGCAGCCCGAGCTGAGCAGCTTCCCATGAATCGAAACCCTTTTGCAATTGTCCAAGTTTTGTCGCCGATGTGAGCCAAACAACCGCGTCGCTGAGGGTGGAGAGGATGGAACGCGGTCGGTGCATCCGTCCGTCAGGTTTCATCTCCGCCCGACTGCAGCCGCCCACTGCAACCTGCAGAAAAGCTCTCGCCACTTGGCCAAAGCTCAGGGTGGAGCTTTCGGCGCACTTCTGATAAAAATAACACCGTCCGAGAATAGATGTCGTCCGGCGACGACAGACGACGACGACTCGCCTCAGTCTCTTTCGAACTTTCGCACGCTTGCCGTCCGCTCGCTCGGCCAACATCGACTCCTGGACCTGGCCTGCAGCGCCCGCCGTCTGAGCCGCACTCACCGCCCCTACACTAGAGCCCTACGAAGGCTGCAGCCGCGATAACGGTATTCTAGCGACTACGACTGCCACCGAGTCGTTCTCGTTCTCGACAACAACAAGAAACTGTCGTGGCCACAGCTTTTGGACGCCTCCGCCAAGTTTTGTCGCTCCGCGCGAGATAGTTGGTCGTGAAATTGGAGTCCGAGCCGCCCCCTCTGTGCGGCCCACTCTCTGGCAGCGCTCTCGCGTTCTCTCTGCACGTTCCGAGCGGCAGCAGAAGCAGCCCTCGACGAGCAGCTCCAATGCACGGTTCGGCAGTCGCTCGCTGCTCAGGCTGAAAATCGGTCGCGTTTGTCACGCCGTCAATCGCTCAGACAGTTGGTCGGTCGCCAACCAGCCAGCCAACCAACCAACCACCAACTCAGTCTCTGGCTATCGTCAGCTGTTCGATGTTTGTCCATTAGTTCGAAGTGAGTGCGCGTGTGTTTGCATGTGAGGAACAAACGCCAGGAAACGCTCCACAGCTCCACAACATTTCGCCCGCCCCCATCCGTATATTAAAGTACGTATCCGAGGGATGGCCACATTCAAGTGTGTTGTGTGCGTGCGTGTGTGTGTCTGTGTTGTCGTTGTCGTTGTCGTTGCATAAAAATAGTCACCCATACCAGTGGGTGTAGTAGCACTGGCATTACTACAGTACGTAGTTGTTTACATAACTGTGCAGGTTCGTCGCCGTCGCCTCGAAAATCGCACTCCAGCTTTTGCGAGGGTGTTGCAGTAGACCTCTGATCTCTTGTCCGAGTCCCTAAGCATGGGAAGGGGGGGAAGGTTCGTTGCGGGCCCGGGGGCAGCAAGTGCACGGGATCGGATCGTCACGTTACCAGCGCTCGATGAAAGGCCATTCTACGATGTGCCAATATTTGAGTTGTGAGTCTTGACATTTGACGCCACCTGCTCCAAATAGATACGCAACCTTCGCACTGAAGTCTCTAATTGCTTCGTTCATGTTGTTGTTGTTGTTATTGTTATTCAGTTAGCGGTCGGGTGTTCGTTTGGAGGTGTTTGTGAAATGCGTCGAAAAATACGCTAGCTCACGTGAAGCAAGAGCAAGCCTAGCGATACTCGCGGTATCTAGAAGATAAAGTCATTTATCTATATCTATAATTATACACTGACTATTGTGCGAACGGGCGAACTGACGCACCAACGACGACGCGCAGGTATATTTACGTCAGCATATGAGGCATTTAGAAAGAACGAAAGAATTCCTCACTCCCCGCGAAAGCAAAGAAAAAAGCTCCTAAAAGTGTACTGAGATGAGGTGAAATGAAATGAAATGAAATCAACAACCACAGTGGGTATTGTCGTAAATAAACGCAGGACGCCCGCCCGTCCGAATGGAAATAGAAAAACAGCATCGAACGAAATTAATTTCTTCTCGGACAGACAGATAGAGACATACAGACATGTTGTCGGATATTACGAAAGAACGACGCAGCACAACAAATTTCGTACTATTTGCAACACAGAACTTTCTCTCTCTCTTGTAGCCCATTCACACCAGCAACACCACACACACACACACACAGAAACACTCTGGTGAACAGGCCAAAGTGGCTCTTAACTGTTTCTAGAAAATCAATAAAATCTGGGGCAGTAGCTTTATCATTGAGAGCAGGAAATCGGGGACGCGGTGCAGGTAGGACGACTCGAGACGAAAAGAGTCGTCCGGCCTCTGTGTACGAATGGGGCACACAGCAGGAGCCTCTCATTCAGACGTGGCCAGCGCTTGAGCAGAGCGGCTGCGAGAGGAATCTACGCTTGCAGACGGCGTGCGCATGATCCTGCGCTTAGAACTCTACTAACACAGTGACCTACTACAGGACCTAGAGAACTCGGGACTCAGACAAGCAACGGATTCACATCCGAATGCGGTGGGTGGGATGAAGTGGGCCGAACTGAGATGCACTGAGTGTAGTCTGTGCCTATTGGTAAAAGCTCTTCGCGACCCGCTCTCGTGCTCTCCAGTCGCTCGCTCGCTCGCTCGCTCGCTCTCTCTCGTGGGTCTCGGTGCATTCTTCACCCCACCACTAACCTATTTTCGGCCCTTTGGCTTTACGTGTCAGTTGCGCGTGGCAAAGAAAACACAGATGTTTGGAGAGTGAGATCCAGAACAGCTGACACTCTCTCCTCGGACGCGGAGTGCGTGCTTCAACTACTATTGCAGACCCAAACGGTACGCCGTGTGTCCATTGTTGTTCACGTATATGTACCTTGCATCCCACAGTTAGTTGTCCACCCTCGAGTGGTGTGCGCCAAAAACCCTCCCCGCATCCCCGCCCGCTGGGTCAGTCTGCAGAAGTGGCAAAAGGGACATATTTACACAGCGTCTTCGCTTCTATCGCAGTTCCTATGTAGATATCTATGTATATAACGACCTGCGCTGTCCAGTCAATGCATAACAGAATTTAGAAAACATTTGTACATCACTTGCCCACAGTCTGTCATATGATTTTCCTAATGTTTTCGTCTTGAGCTTTCATTGAACTTTTATTTTTATAATCGTTACCCAACACCTATTCTCTTGCAAATGCTCGCGTAACCCTGGCAATTGAGTCGCGAAGCCTCGGATAAAAATAAATACATGAACTCGGGACCGTATTGAAACGAAATTTCGCAACTAAAAGAATCTACATATGTACACAAATAATTTTTATTAATTTCGTTTCTGGCGCGAAATTCTCTTAAATGAATTTCTCAGAGTGCAAACGGTGAATGTGGCGATTTCGAAGATAATTATCTCACCTCGGCATCGCGGCGAATGGACACAGTCCGAGAATTTCCTCCAATCCGACGGACCATGATTCACTTGTTTGTTGCGCAATTAAGAGTAATAACAACTGCTTCTTGCTCTGTTCCGTGCATGGAACTGCAATAGATGCCAGTAACACTGGGCACAATGTTTCCATACAACTTCCATCGACCGTATTTTTCACCCCTTCACCGTTTATTCAATTCACTTTTTGCCTATACAACTATCCAAATTAGCAACTCTGCATCACACAAACGCCGAATTAAATTGAGGAATATTTTGTAAATAGAACGTTGGCCCGATAAAGCAGCGAGATCGACCCTAGTGTCTAGCCGCCCTAGTGGATGAAACAATCACTGATGGGGGGGAAATTATTATAAATCTCTGTTTTGATATAATGGTACACAAGAGACGCATGAACTCGATTCTACCAATAACTCTTACCGGAAGGGAAGTTGTTGCGATTCTCAACTTTGGCCGATCACTCTCAGTCCTCAGTGTTTTACCGGAGATAGAACCTTTCCTAACTTCGTTCTCCCTGAGTACCGCAGACTTGACCTTCTTAGATTGAGAACGTTCTTCCAATCTCTCAAAATCACCTAGCCAGGAGACGCTGGAATTGAATGCTTTTGACTAGGTCAATGCCGGCCAGCATTAATTGAACAGAAGATCTTGCGATTTTTTTTTGTTCACTCGAAAGCTCGTGAGTGAGTTGATATCGAAATGTCCAAGTTTAACATAATAAAAATGAGTAAATCGCAAGGCAGAAGGAAACACTTCGCGTAGAGGGGAAGATGAGGGAAGCAAGGGGTGAAGATTTACACCTGCTTTAATGCTTACGACCACCCAATACGAATGCACTCATGTCGGCCAGACCAGGAAGCAGAGACGCGCGACAATTATGTCAAAGTCAGCAGTTCGCATTAATAAGCGACAGTGTGGTAAAATGTTTTGTTTACGGAACTCTAGAAATCCGGGCAGTACTTGTAGTATTTAGAGCCCAATACTATCACTTGTTCTCTGTTCTTTGCCGGTCAAATCATCACAACATACAATTCGCTTAAGCTACTTTTGGAGAAATTGTCCTGACAAGGTTTGCCTGTGAGCTCGTGCCATAGATCGACGAGAATAAAATCTTATATTACGACCAAAGACCCTTTGCCCTCTGAATTCCAAGCTGAAAACTTATTTCGGCCTCGTTGAGACTTCAGTCGGCCGATTACACAACTAAATCTGAAAAGAAAAAGATGTATAGAATAATCTTAAAAGTATCAAAGTATCAAACAAAGCATTTATTTCACAAATTTCTTCAATCAAAATAATACCTAGTAAAAATAATAATTTACTTAAAAACACATTATGCACTTTTACTCAATTGCTATATCTTTGTGAGAGAAAAATATTGTTTAGCGAGTCAAATTAATAACACTTTCATTATTATGATATCATTATCAAATGAAATCGAGACTGACGTGGTTTTTGTCAAACAATTCTGTAATTACCGATTATTATTTGAGATCTTCATAAACCTTTTTTGCTAGTTCCTCCATAGGATAGTGCATTCAAAAATAATTTCCCAATTTGCTTGCTTTTAAATAAAAGTTGTTTAATAATAAAATATCACTTGTTCCTTCTGTCGTTTCTATGACGATCTATCTGTATGAAAACATTTACAAGAGCTTATTCAAATCTGACTTTACCTCATTTTTACTGTTGTTTCGATAGAGTATATATGTAATTATATAAATTGAATTACAATTTGTTCGCAGTATATCAAATCAAATCGAATACAAACAAAATTAAATTAATTTTACAAATCGCATTAAATGAAATTCGTGTAAATAAAGTTGCGTACAAACCGAATTAGGTGTAGTACAAATGCCGTGTTCAATGCCGTTTTCGAAAAGGGCTAGAAGCCTTCAATAACATGGCTTCTACGGCTTCTAAGTCTCCATGCAGTCGATGCACATGTGCCTGCAGTACTCCCGTGTGGTGTTCTCGGGCAATGGGTTATACATATCTACATACTTCCCGAGAAGTGTGTTGTCACGTTGCTGGCGGCAGAGAATGCAATAACAATAATTGGCTCACGCGACTGTTCAAGGTTAACGAAAGGGTAACTGTTGGGGTCTCCTCCTCTGTCAGAAGCTTCTTGTTTTGTCATGAGAGTCCATTCGACTCGACGCGAAGCGACTCGACTCGTTCGCGCCGACTGCTTTTTGGCACTGAGGGCAGCGCGCGCCGTTGTTGGCACACACTGCATCAGTCGATCGGTCGAATGCCAAAATGTTGGTAGCTGAGGTCTTGCTGGCGGTATTCACAAGAACGGAAATCACTTATTGCATCACTCGTTGGCCGCGTTCGGCTGCGGAAGAGGATATCGAAGTTGTGTGGGTAATAGTCGAGCGTTCTACCACTTGGGGAGTGTTCGGAGGTCTGGGCCGACGGAACGGACGAACCACTTATATTATACAAATTACATATATACTTACATGTACTCATATAAATAACATATATTATTCTTGCTTGTGATCTTTTAGCTCACGTCCTACAATTGAAGACTCGTTGCCAAAGAAGAACCTCGTTCCGCAATCATCACATTCAGGAACTAATATTTCCCGGGTGAAGTAACAGAACCGAAAAAGAACACAACTTGAACTGAATTACGCATCTGAAGCATCGCATCGAAGGATACAGCCAGCACAGCACGAACTCCACTTGATCCCGCGCAACTGACCGCAACTAGGAACAGCACCATGCATATTGAAATCCAGGTGGCTCTGAACTTCGTAATCTCGTATCTATATAACAAACTGCCAAGGAGGCGTGTGAACATCTTCGGGGAGGAGCTGGAGAAGGCACTGAAAGACAAATTTCAGGGCCATTGGTATCCAGAGAAGCCGTTCAAAGTAAGTCCCCATAGTTCTCTTACCATTCTGTGTTCTTTGTTTTGCCCCAACAACTACGACTGATATAACATTCAATGCATTTCAACCACTTGCAGGGCTCCGCATTCCGCTGTCTCAAGACCGGAGACCCCATTGATTCCGTTCTGGAACGGGCAGCTCGTGAGAGTGGGGTTCCCATTGCCGACATCTTGGAGAATCTGCCCAATGAACTCTCGGTTTGGGTCGATCCCGGCGAGGTCTCGTACCGCATAGGGGAGAAGGGAGCCGTAAAGGTACGTTTGAAACGCGCCTCAATCACAGTGGAAATAGGTTTACCGAAGAGTTCCTTCGCATTTGCAGATTCTCTACTCGGAAAACAGTGAGAACCATGAGGACTCATCGTCAGCCGATCGCGAAGTCACGAAAACCTTCAATCCGGAGGCGCAATGTTTTCGACCCATCGACGCAGTCAACTCAAGCATGAACAACTTGAGCCTCAGTCCCAAGACATCGCCGCACTCGGGCTCATCGCCGGCATCCTCGACCTCTCCGACGTACAAAGGTAGTCCGAATCCAGCCGCCGCTGGAAGCTCTTTCATGCAGCGCTCCCAGGCGCCGCTTACATTCACAACTGCCACCTTTGCACAGACCAAGTTCGGCAGCACCAAACTGAAGACAAGCTCCAAACGCGCCAATAGGTAAGTGCGACAGTCAAGCGTGGATCCCCTCCCTGCCAGCACGATCACAGTTTCCGCCATAGTCATAATCCGACGTTTTCCCGCAGCTCCTACCGGATGTCACCAACCGAGTTCTCCAACTACATCAAGCAGCGCGCCATGCAGCAACAGTTGCACCATTCACACGGCCCTGCCGGCTCCGGCTCACAGGCGGCTAACCAATTTGGGCCCATTGGCCCGGCTTCGCCCTCCAGATCTCTCTCTCCCAACCCGTTGGCTTTGGGCCTGGGACAGAACGGTGACCCCTTCTACTTCCCAAACATCGGGTTGGGCATGTACCCCCAGTTCAATGGACATCGAAACCTCTTCGACAGTCATTTCCATCCGGAAGCAAACGGCCTATATGCCAATAATTCTCCCGCCGCCGTTGGAGGACACAACAAGTTCAACTCCTACCTGGAACCTCATGGTTTCTACGGCATCACTAATCATGTTCAGCAGCAACAATTGGCATCGAACACCCAGCAGCAGCAGGCTCCGCAGCAACAACAGCCAAATGGAAGCTCCAACGTCGGGGGAAATCTCAGTAACAACACCAGCAGCGGAAATTCCGGAGTAACTGCGAGCACAATTGCGACAGCCGTCAACGGCGCCAATGGCGGCACCAACTCGGCGGGACAATCCCAGCAGCAGCAGCATCAACACCAGCAAGCTGCGAACTCGCCGATCACAACGTCAGTTGCGGCGACAAACAATCAAGACTCAACCAACTCGAAACTAATCGATGGTCTAAACTCGTTCTATTCCAACGCCACAGGACCGTACCAACACCTTCTTGTTGCTAATTAAATAGGACGACGAACCCGGAGGCAAATCGCTCTGAAAAAGTAAACTATTTGATACAAATATAACAAAAAAATAAATATTTTTTTATTTGCCTAATTCTAGATATAAATAAAACCAATTAATTCTGTTTAAAACAAACTTTTTAACTAGTTGTAATATTAGCAAAATGTTTCGTTGTTTTTTATACCTACATATAAATATCCATATATACATAAATGTATATAAATACATTTGAATATACATATAAAGAGTTAAATATTGAACATACATATTTTATCATTGCTCCACAACTACGACCTCTTGAATGTATGTTATCCAAGTTAGTTCATTAATTGGTCTCGAAGGCACTGCTGTGGAAGCAGAAAAATAGTCATTTTCTATTCTTAATTGATGTATGTAACTACTTATTTTTTATAGACATTTCCTATATTTTTACAAATTAAATTTTTATACTTTTTATACTTATATATAAATAAAATTTCAAATGACATTTTATAGTTTTACCAGTTAATTTCAATTTTGTTTTTATTACGTTATGTGAAGTACTCAAACCCCCAAATGGACCACGTTACGTCCACCGTAGGCAGGTCCTGGTCAAAAGTCAAAAGTCAAAATACAATATCAATGGTTTGTCCATCAGACGAATATAATGGAGTGATAGAAATCTGTGACCTTGATGCGTCCTTCGCCCCTCGCATTCATCGCAATATGTTTTCATTTATTTTTTGCATTATGTTTAATTTTTTTTTACTGTAAATACATTTTGTCAATTAAGCAACATATTCAAATTCAAATGAAACACTCGTTTAAACTGTATATTTTATTTAGCCTTACAGTATGTGTTTGTCAAAAAAAGTCGGCTGCAGCCAAACACATTCAACGAGTATTCACGTTAGCATGAGTATTACAAAAGCATTCACTTAACCATTATAATATTTTTGAACGTAATTAAGACTGTTATTGTTCTGTTTTCTATACGTAGTACACGATATACAAACGTAAAAAACAAAAACATATAAATCCATGTACATAATCGAAATTAGTCAGATTTACATATTGTTTCAGTACATTTTGTATTTTTATACCAATTTATTTTATTACCAAATACCGAACATATTGATAAGTACACGAGCATATGTATTTGTAAATATACAGTTAAATCAGTTTAGACAACATATAAAACATGCAATGGAAGCATAAGTTTACACACGCGCTTAATATTTGTATTATGGTGTATAAATACACGTTATGTTCCGTGATCATTCATGATATACAAAGTAAATAAATTCAAGTATAAAACATACATACATACGAACCTTCCAAATAAATAAAAGCAATTGTAAATTATATATACAAAAAATATACACAGTTGAATATACTCTTAGATAATAGAGTAATTGTGCGCGATATTACTGAAACCATCAGAAACGAAACTTTTAAAGATATATTTTTGTAAAACATGAATTGTTTTGTATTCCTCTAATATTGAGCGAACATTTGATAATTCGAGGATGCTTTTCGTTTCCTTGTGGAATTTATATGTTCACGGCTGTGTGTCGTAAAACACTTTGAATGATGAGAATTGAGTCGAGTATAGAGGACATTGAGGGCATTGAACGGATCAGTATATATGATTTAATGACAACTTTTCACGGCTGATTGAAGCTCTCGAGCGTTTCAGAAATAAAATATTACCAACTATATAATATTAATATTTAGGAGCACTAGAATGTTTCAAAGGTTTTCCATGTTTCCAGTGATTTTTCTATTGATCCGAGATCCTCGCAAAATGAGAATCTCTTCAGTTCCCGAATCCGGTCAGGGGTATCTTAGGATGCCGTTCCATACAAGACTTGAATCGGGATATAATATCCTCCTGCATAATTAAATAAAGCAATTTTAATTTGGTTTATTAAAAGAAAGGGTATTAGTGCATATATATATACAAAAACCAAAAATATATTAATAAAGAAACATATATTAATAAAGAAAAATAAATATTTAGAATTAAAAGTTTTGTATTAAAAGGAAAGTTAAAGGAAAATTTAGCAAAAATTTATATTTTTCTATTTATCAAACCCAAAAAATATAGATCGTAACAATTTTAAGGAATCTGCATGTATATTAAAACAAAAACTACAATTCATAAGAATTATGGTAAAAATTAATGAAATTATACCAACATTTTTATAAAATCTTAAATAACAAGAACATAGAAGTCGATGTGTTAAAATTGAATCAATCAATATATACGTACATACTTGCATATATATAAACATTCTATGTTCTCGGTAATGTATAAAGTTTACACTTAAACACTAAAGTAGTCAAAAATTAGTCTGAATATACGCTAGATTTCTAACATGAATACATACTGATATATAACGTAATATAATTTTGTATACCGTGTATCTGTTAGTATTTATTATTTACTCTTGTTTACACGATAATTGGGTATTTTGAAACGTACTATTAGATGTATTAATATATCGAGAAAGCTCTTTGAGTTTCTTTTCAAATCTCATTATTCAAGTTTTTATTAATTCTAAATAAAAATAGTAATTAGCTTCATTTAAGTCCGTTCTTAAGCAAAATACAAAACCGAAAATGGTACTAATCATTAACTAAAATTTGCATATCAGTGGATACAATAATAAATATAATAGATAATGTAATAAAGTAAGTTAGTACATTTTTATTAACGTAGTATAAACCGTTTGGTAATTTTGGTACCAGATGTCGATGTATCTATTCAAGTTGTATATAACACGAAATGTTTTGATGTGTTTTTCAGATATTCAACTGACATAAAATATTTGTACTAAGAACTAAGAACAACAAATAGTTGAAGACTAAATTTGGCTTTCATATACTGTATATACTTTAAAAACAAAATACACACCTCCCCAAAAGTACACAGTTTCAACAGTTCACATTTCCGTTCTCCGCTTGGACAGAAATCGTTACAACACAGTGCTTTGATCATTATGATTATGACAATGACTTTTGAAATATGTGCGTTACCTTATGTCTGCTGCAGCCAAAGTTCATTCATAATTGAAAGCCGGTAGTTACTAATGTACTGCAATAGAACACTAGTCTAACAAGCCGTAGGTTTGCCCCCAGAAAAAACTCTCTGACTTATTAAACTATAGATAGTCATGTTTACCTTATTTTCTTGTGGCATTTGCCATGTCAACTAAATCCTAAATCTTAAAGACCTCTAAAGCTATGTATCGATCAGCAGGGGCTTGCATTAATATCCCATTAATTGATTAATTGTTTATAAAGAAAAACATGCACTCGTACCTTTTTGTATGTCATAGCTATGGAGTACCTGTTCAAACATAGAAATAATAAAACTACTGAAAATACTGAATTCATCTAATAACTTGTATACTTAAAGCATGGATATTTTCCTAATTACGGAATAGTGTGTTTTATAAAATTAAGCTTTTCTTATATGAATTTATACGCGTTTCAAACAACAACAAAAAAAGAAAAACAAAAAGAATTATGCATTGAAAGCTAAACAAAACTGTTCACTCAAACAAATATTTTCATACATAAAACTGTTGACTAAGAAGCAAAACAGAAATATAAATAAAACAAATGTGAATGTTAAATGTACGAATGATATTCAAATGCTCAAGTTGTGAAGGAAATCATTAAAAGATCTAAAAGTCGTAAGAATCCTCAATTTGCTTCAAATCAATTTTTAAACAAAAAACATTTGAATATTTATAAATATTATCCATTTTTGCAAATTGTACTTTCTGTTTATAAACCAAAAAATTAATTAATTTATTATAAGATTTGTATTATTTGTATTATGTTTTATGGATAATAAAATTATATCGACTAAAATATGAAAGTCCACACTTGAAATTATGTAATGAAATATGTTGAAATTTATATTTCATTGAGTAAATGTTACAGGAAGTAAATATAAACTCAAGTTAGCCGAATGTTTCGCTGTAAAACAACAATCAGACTTATATACACATAAAAAAGAAAAATGGTAGACAGCCCAGGTTCCAGTGAAGTAACCGATATTATGCGTTAGATCCCCTTTCGATTATTTACCTTCAGAATCTGGTCCCACAAACAATGCTCAATATTAAATTATAATAACACATATTTATATAAACCACGTCAAGTCGTAAAGATATTTTATTTACATATAAAATACTAATGTTACCGCTACCCAAATGTTTTCTAATTTTGTTATTTTCATTCTGAAAAAAGTATATGACAATTTTGATACCTAATGATTTTTAATCGACTTTAAGTTTAAAATATTGTGTTTTTCTCTAAATGTTGTAATTGACTAGTTTCCTAATAATAAATAAACAGAAACTATGTCGGCCGTGGCCATAACATGTTAATTTATATATAATGTACATTTGTATTTATCGACCAAAACTCTTTACGTCCTGGCGTCGTTGCAAACCCGTTCATTAATTAATAAATCAACTTGTTCGATTCAATAGAGATTTGAGGGGAATTGAAACCCAGAGGATACCATATACCTTTTATACACATTCGATTCGCACGAAATCCGACATTGGTAAACTCAACTGCATCATCAATGTATACAACAATGTATACAACAAAGGAAACTACATATACCAATAATACTTAGAGGGGTAACACACATTCAGTTGATTCGGATAATAACCATCGTACACCTAACTCAGTTATATACGACAATGTGGGTCAAGTCAAATTTTAATGAGAGGCACACCAACGCGTTGATTTTTCGTTGATTGATCTAATTTTCGAAACTATATCCAGCTTTTACAATGTCTTTTGTTCATATGTATATCGAACACGTGTTTCATATCTGATAAAATGCAGTTTCTACAAAATATTGTTGGCTGATGCAAAGGCATTATTATTTCTTAAATAAGAAGAAACCATTCAAATTTCCCACCTAAAATTCAAATTATAGTATATTTAACATAGGAAATTTTACGAATTTCAGGTACATAACACGACATTGTTAAATAAAGCGTATTGCGCAAAAATAATACAAAAACTTCCAACTTAAGATTTTATAGATCTCAGTGTTAAAACGTAAAGCAAGAGTTAAGAATATATATCTTTATTTTATTTCAATACAATACATTTTCTATAATCAACGAAGCTAAAATGAGTGTAATAGCTGATAATATAAAAAAAAGTAATAATTTTACTTATTATTCCCATTAATTATTTTTAAAAATCTGATAACCTTTTAGTAATTAGGTGGAATGTTTGGAAGAACATTTCAGGCGCTACAATGTGTACATGACTAATGCATTATTCTATTGAATTAATATTAGAAAAATATCACGATTTATAATGATGTTTTCAATAATTTTTATTATTAAAATTAAAGATTTAGAGTAAATCTTTTGTTTTCAAACAAAAAAAAAAAGCATTCATAAAGTATCTACGGAATATTATTTTAGGAAAAAATATTGGAACATATTAATAAATAATGAAGAAATCACATCTACATATGAATGTATATATTATATATTGAAGGTCACTCAAATATATATTTGTATTAATTGCCTAAAAGTCCCAAAAGCCACATATAATGTGGTGAAAGAAACGGTTAATTTCAATATACTTAAGAAATAGATGAAAGTATAATTAATTTGATTATTTTCTTAAGAAATTGCAATTAATTGTGCTATTCCCAAATTATGATGAACTTCTTGTGAACTAAATGAATGAATATGTATATAGATACATATATATGTATATATACATATATATACATATTTTACATATTATTACTACATCTGAATGATAAGAAATAAAGGAGTTTAAAAACACATGACATCAATAATTCAACTGTTCTAGATGGGTTAATATTATGTTATTATAGTTTTTTATCGTATATCGTAAATTCATCTATTTATGAGTGATGATATTATTTCTCATCGAAAACTAACAAACATAATATTGTTTGCGATAAATCTAAATTCTGTCCGCGGTCGAAATCATCATTAGCAATTAAAAATGTCATGTAAGAAACGTATCACCGCGAACAAGCACAACTTTTTACGCGAACAAGAAAATTTTTTTCGTTTTTCGTTTCGTTTTTTCGACTCACTCACGAGTCGAATCATTTCGAATCGCTCAGGTAAAAATAGGGCTCGCTTTCGAGTGGACCGTGCGGAGATTCCCGGTAGCTATTGTTTTTGTTATGGTTCTAGATAGCAAGTAGAAAATATGCAATATGACAAAATTTTTTGTCATATTGCATATCATTTTTTGTCAAAATGGTTTCTCATTTTTTTCTGTCAAATTTGTTTTTTTGTAAATGAAAATTTTGACCTTATATGTTTAATATTGATCTTTTGGTAATTAATATGTTTTTATTATTAAGTTTTAAATTTCGGAGTAACCCTAAAACACATAAAACAAGTTTTAAGTTAAAAACAAAAAATTTGTCGCTGTCGCTTTAAAAACATTGCACTATCTGAAAACACAACGACAATTCTCTCCGACGCCATGTTGTCGTCGTGTTGGTGTGTCGTTGCCACACCGAATGTGTCTCGGACATAACACAAAAATCACAAACTCTAAGCTCAATAGAATACATTATTAAAATAAATTTTTTTTACTATTTGACACAAATGTAAAAAAACACCACATTTCTTACCTTATCCACAATTGTTTTAATTTTTCAAGCACTGTGAAAAGATTTTTCACGAAATTTGTATAAATCCAAAAATATATTTTTCGATTCAAATTTCTACAGCTTTGTTACTGTTAAAATTTGTTAATATCTCATTTTTTAAATATGTGGAATATATATAATTTGCTATGCGTCGCAGTTTTTACATGATATTAGGAACGTATCTACCATGTTGAACGAGTGTTAGGTGTATATAAATGAATATTCGGTTGAAGCTACTGCATACACAAAATAAATATGGCAACACTGCTCTGTTTCGCACATCGCGCGAAAAATCAGAACCAAGCGGAACAACAACGCCAATCATCCAGTTGTCTCCCTCGCTCACACAGTGATAAAACAACCCCAAAAGTTGAAATTTTCGAAATCCGAAAGAACCGACTTGACGACGAACGAGCAAAAAACCTCCGCCATTTAAATATCAAATTTTGTGTGTGTCAAGTCGTGTGTTCCGCTCGCTGCGTGCTCTTTCGTTTGTCATTCGGCATTTTGAGAAGAAAAAATATAAACTACCAATTGTTTTGTCATAACTTTTTAGTTAATTACTTTAATAAATAAATCAAGATGTCTGATGAAAAGAAGGTGAGTTACACTGCAATTTCTCCGATCCGATCCTGTCGTAATAATTTAAAAAAAATCGTGGAAACATCTGTGTGAAATTGTATATGAAAAATGAATATGTGAATGACGCCGACAACATGGCGCGGTGGTCCCGGTTGATTCAGTATGCGGCTTTTGCATTTTTTTTTTACGAAAATTATATGAAAATACTCATTTATTATAAGTTTGTGCGTTTTCAATCTCACAACAGAAAAACAATATAGAGCAAAAATTCCGCATAACCTGATAAATATTTCCTTGCTCGCTTGTGTTAAATTTCTGAATTTATCCTTTTTGTGGATTTGTTGTGCTTCTAGACTTCTGGGCGGCGTCATACTCTGGATAAATGCCTCCGTTTCAAAATTAAAATTAAATTGTCTATACTGCCTTTTTTTGGTTATTCGATAGTTGTTTCATGTTCCCAGAAATTTCACCATTGATGCACTGAATTGAAAATTCATAAAAATATGTATAAATATATTTAATTATGTTGTACGAAATCGAAAATTTACTTAAATAATTATAGATAGATATGTTTTCTTCAAATGCCATATAATAATAAATTATTTATTAATTCGTTTTCGTATTCTAGGGAGCTGAAACAGAACACATCAACTTGAAAGTCTTGGGACAGGATAATGCTGTCGTACAGTTTAAAATTAAGAAACATACACCTCTCAGAAAATTAATGAATGCCTACTGCGACAGAGCGGTAAGTTTGTTTACAAAAAAAACTGCTATGTGGAAACACATTTTGTTTCGATAGTTTCTTTTAATAATACATTTTATCAATTGTAGGGTCTGTCAATGCAAGTCGTCCGGTTTCGTTTTGATGGACAACCAATCAATGAGAATGATACACCCACCTCATTGGAGATGGAGGAGGGTGATACTATTGAAGTTTATCAGCAGCAGACGGGTGGCAGCAACTAACTTTATATAATATTTAAATCTACAATAAACTAACAACAGAAAATATTTAAGATTCATCCATTATACAAATTACTTTAAAATGAACGAAAACTCTTCAATAAACTTTTCTTATTTTTAACACAAAAAGGTAATAGTATTAAAGTAAAACAGAAATAAATATTTCAGCAAACGTTAGTTTTCTAATTTTTTATAAAAATCTCATCGATTAGTAATTCAAGAACAAGATATCGTGGATCTGAAGTCATACTTTTTTTTTATAATTTGAACGATGGAGTGGGAGTTGATACTTTCAAAATAGTATCATTTCACATAACTGATTGCAGGATATGATTCCAACTTTTTTTGAATTAAATGAAATATATAACTGTATTTAAAAACCGTAAAATATTAAATAAACCATTTATCTATGAAATTTGTTTTATTCATTTCAAAGAATTAACATATATGGGTGATTTATATGAAATTATATATCTTACAATGCAATGTACAGCTGAAACAAAACGTCCATGAAGGAATTTCAAATAATTGTTCATATAAATTGTTTTAAACGTAGTTCTTTGGTCTTTTTATTATACCGGAAGACCTATCAACAGACATCCTGATATGCTTTTTACCCAATAAATGTTGGACCAAAGCCGTTTGATGATCCATTGACTTATTACACATTTTGCAGTAGAACGAACCTGATGGCGTTCGGTACATAGAAATATCGTAGCGTAACGCGGAATCGTTTGTCTCTCCTTTAGTCGGTTGTTGTCCATTTGTTTTTAATTTTTTCCGATGCTTACTGCCTTCTAGGTGTAACGTCATCTGCAATGAAGAGTTAACACTTATATTGCATACATTACAGAAAATGGAATCATTCAAAATGGGTTTGGATGGAACCAGATCGTTGGCCTCAGTCTGTTGATCTACTAACGGCGTAGAATTTTTTAAATCGACTAATGATTCACTAATAAATAATTCGCTTTTTCCATTAACATGATCGTTATTATCAGATGGCATTGTTCTATTACGAATCGCGTCATTATTATTATTATGACCAGGCCCAGGAAGTTTGGATTGATTGGCAACAACTAATTTATGTTTTCGTCCTGAGAAATGCTGATCAGCGTGCGATTTCGAAGTCAACTTAAGGTCGCAACATTCACAGTAAAATGCACTTGGACCAACAGAACCTTCTTTGTAGAATCGCTTCAGTGGTGGTGGCTCTAGCCCCAAATCCGTGTAGTTCCGAACTAACCATGACGTTATATTTCTGTCATGAACCTTAGATTCATAGTGTATGTTGGCCGTCTTTAAGGAATTCAAATTGACACGACAGAGCTCACAGTAGAAGTGTTTGAAAAGTGTGTTCAGTTCTTTAGGATACGTTTCACAGCGACCCATAAACATTGAATCGATTTGGTATTTACGCTTTTGTGATCCTGTTTCTGTATAATGACTGTGTTGGGTAGGTGCGTAATTCGTTATTTGTGTCCAATGGACGGTATCACACGATTGTGAAGCCATGTAGTCATGGTCCTTATCATTACTAGCGCTGTTTCCTGTCCGGTTGTCAACATGCTCCGAACCCGAAGAAATCGACGGTTCACATTCATTGGTTTCTGTGGATTCCTTGGATTCAGTAGATTGTGGAGTAGTAAAGCATAATTGGTGGTAATCACAACTCATTCTGATTCATAAACTACTTATTAGTTTATTATTTGCGATTGGTTTTTCTATATACACGAGATTTACAAAATTTCAGGAGTGTATTTTGACATTTGATGATGTAGCTTACTTACAGTGATGCCACACTTTGAAGAATTTAAAAACATATTTGGTAGTAAAATAATTGGTCTTAAAGACGCAATTGGCTGCTTTCATTTTAAATATTTATTAAAAACGAATGGTTCATTTGCAATATTTATGTGCAGCGGTCTTATATTGATTTTTGTTTCATAAGATTTGTTGTTTCAAACATACGATTTAAGAAAGGTTTAACAACATGATTGCTAAACTTATTACAAATATAAAGAATAAAAAACAGTTCAGTATCATGTACAAAGTTTATTTGTAACAACTAAATAAAAAACATTCATTTTCGCCCGTCTTAATTATCTGGCAACGAACGAATGATATCTGAATCTCCGGGGTCGGTGATCGACATGGTGCAGACACGGAAGTATTTACCGCATGCTGTTCCCAACTCAATATTGGTGCCACTGTAGTGCTGGACTTCAGTCTTTGCTAACATGGCATAGTACTCGATCTCAGATTTCCTAAAAAATAGAATCTTGTCAATTAATTGCTCAAAATATCTCATAATTTTATCATTATTTACAAATCAGAAAGAGTCTCTAGTATTTAAAAATTTCGTCAACATTTTTACGAAATATACATTCATCATTATATAGCTATCCTATTATCTTATTATTCTAATACATTAATGACTTACGCAATTGGAACCATGTAGTCTTTTCATTACTGTCGTATAGTCTCTGGTCCACAACATAAAGCCACATCAGCCATTCTCGCTTTTATGTTCAAATGTTGAAAATTTGAAAATTTTTTTTAGAAGGAAACATACTTCTCAGTCAGAAAAGACTCCATATGGTTCCAAAAACGCACTCATTGTGCAAGGCGATATTTGAAATGAAAATGTTCACTCAACAAACATGGCCACGACTTCCTCACCTCAAAGCTGGGGTGTTGCTAGCAATAAGCACCAACTTAGCTTTGCCTTGTCTCAATGTCTTGAGGGTTTGCTTGTATCCAAGACAATATTTGCCGGATTTCATAACCAGGGCCAGGCGAGAATTGGTGTTCTCCAAAGCCTTTTTCTGCAAATTGAATTCAATATTAACAACAGTTTTAAGGTTATGAGCCACCACAAATGCCACATTTCATACACGTGCAATTGATTTTTTTTATTACCTGTTTCTTAACTGCAACCATTGTGATAGTTTTTTGTTTCTGAAAGAAGCAACAGCAAACCTAGAAAAATTTGGAAAGTAAAGAGAAATAAAATCTGGACAAAAATTAACTCAAGAGAAAACACCCACCTCAGACGGCGGATAATGTGAAAAGAAGGAATTTGCTTTGACAGGAAATGAACTCCCTCTCTCGCTCACTCGATAGTACAGCGATATCAAGAAAAATTATCGATTACAACATTGTTACCAACATGAATATTCGAAACGCATGTGTGAGCAGGGTTGCCGCGCCAGAATTGTTGAGCAGTGCAAACGTGGAAAAAGTGCTGTGTGAAGAGATGTGATTTCATGATTGGTGATCTAATTTCTGAAAATCAGCGTATAGCAGAGTGAAGTGATTTTCTGGAAAAATGTAGAGCCGTAGTGTTCGAATCAAGTATGAAGTGAAGCAGAGTGAAGTGTTTTCTGGAAAAATGTAGAGCCGTAGTGTTTGAATCAAGTATGAAGTGAAACACTTCGGCTTGAAATTTAAAAAATAAATTTTTTAATAATATATATTACAATGGCAACCCTAGGTATTTTTGTGTTTCTTCCCAGTTTCTTACAAACAAATTATTTTGACATTTGTGACGTTTGACATTGTGTTGTGATTTTTTTATTGTAATAAAAGAAAAAAAAAAACAGTTATAATCGTGCGTGCTGCAAACCAAAAAACAATTATTTTCATTTCGTTTCTTTCATATCTGAAATATGAATAAAATGAAAGCAAAAAGGTCTTGTAAGAACCTCTCACAACCTCCACTAGTTCCAATAAATGCTGTCACTAAAAATGATAGCAATGATATTCAATTTGAATTGGAATTATGCTGGTGTATTCAACAGTTGGAAAATGCGTTGAATTCGGGAACTCTTTCTCAAAAACTTGGTAACAAATTTTTCTAAAAGAATTCAATAAAAATTATATAATAATAAATATATTTGCAGCCGAAGATACAGTTAAAAACCTTAGAACTCTGAAGAGTGGTTCTTCGCCCTTAATTAAAAAGCGGCAGGTCATGAAGGCTTCATGTGGAGATTACCGATCCAAAATGCAGGAGGAGGAAAGAAAAATGTCATTAGGTATTTAACCACATCTGAATTCCTAATTAAACTAATAATAATTATGTTTTTTTTTAGCTTCTAAACAAATTAAATTTAATAACGCCAACAAGAAAGCCAATTTTGTAAAAAAATCTGCCATCCTCAGTTCGGGCAAAGATTTCCGTTTCAACTTTTCTGCTGATGCTGTTTCACATGATTCCGAGAATGTGTCAAATCGTGAGGAAGATAAAGTAGTTGACAAAGGAATATCTTTACCAACTGGAACTGATTTTAAGTTTAATTTCATGGTTACCGAAATCAATGAAGATCTAGATTTAAAAGGCTTATCAATAAAATAAATTAAATGCTTTGATGTAAACAGTTTGATGTAAAACAAATGGGGTAATATAGGAATAGGTAAACACATCCGAAACATCGTACAACTTCCGGCTTGTTGTGCATGCTGATAACTAGAATATGGTCTAATCTTCATATATTTGTAATAATTAAGTCCTTAGAGGTTGTATAGAGGATTGTCTGGAAAAAGAATGATTTTGAAAGTTATTAGACTGAATTTCATTAACCAAACTTATTTTGGTTATTTTTGAGATAACGTTTCATTTTTAATTTTTATAAAAACACAAGTCGAAAAATTCCACTTTTCCACCCTTGTTCAATTTTTACTCAATAATACACGCCTTGTATGGATTTTGCACAAAATATCGATTATCTCGAAACTATGTTTTTCTACATAAGCTACAGTTGAGTGTAGGCATAGATGTTATGTTTCTCGAATTCTAGTCTTGATAAATCATAATATCTTGAACAAAAATGATAAAATAATATAAAAATTTAAAAATAATAAAAATTTAAATTGTTTTATTAAAATTATTACTTTCCGATTGAAATATTTTTTTATGCTTAATTACCACCCTTTTATATTTTATATTTTTTTAATTTATTTTTATATTTTTACTTTTATATTTTACTTTTATATTTTAATTTCAACTTAAATTTTTAGTACATCCTGTTATTTTGTTTTTATTTCATAGGAACGTTCTCTTAACTTTTGTAAAACGAAGAGAAAACGAAACACGGAAAGATATTTTCCTTGTAAAAGTTGCCATATATTTTACAATATAGTTAATAACTGGAAAATTAAGTTAACATAATCAGTATTTATATTAAGAACTCAAAGACAGTTGAGAATTTATTGTGGCAGTTTATGAAAACTTATTGTATGGTTGTATTTAATGCCGCAACTCGCACGATAATAAAAAAAATTGAGATACAAGTTTAATGCATGGTTTCAACCCCATATGTTTTGCGCACTGAAGTGATATTAATAATTTATTTGTATTTGGATCTTTGAACAATCGTATTTAAACTACTGAATTAAATATAAAAATACACAAGAAGGAAAAATGGCAAGCAGAAGACCTAACCTAAAAATGCAGATTCAAAAGGAACCAGAACCAGAGTTGTTAGTTTCACAAATAACATATACATAACATAGATTACTTTCTTCTAAAATATATATGTAATGAATTGTTCTCTTCGCAGGGCACCACCTCGAAATCTTGACTCTTCCACAACAATTCAAATCGGCGACAAAACCTTTGAAGTCGATGCCGATGGTTTGAAGAAAATATGCGATCTTGGCCGTGGGGCTTATGGGATAGTGGAAAAAATGCGTCACGAACAAACGGGCACAGTGATGGCTGTTAAACGAATAACCGCCACTGTGAATCGAAACGAACAGAAGCGCCTTCTAATGGATCTCGATATATCGATGAGATCCAGCGACTGCCCGTACACGGTTCATTTCTATGGTGCTCTTTTCCGTGAGGGCGATGTCTGGATATGCATGGAAGTCATGGACACAAGTTTGGATAAGTTTTATCCGAAAGTTTTTAAAAATAATCTAGTAATGGAAGAAAGCGTCCTTGGAAAAGTATGCATGTTTCTTTTGTTTTAAATATTGTGTAAATAGTGCGTGGTTTATTCCTTTAGATTGCGATGTCTGTTGTAAACGCTTTACATTATTTACATGCCCAACTCAAAGTCATACATCGTGATGTGAAGCCATCGAACATATTAATAAATCGCAATGGTGAAGTAAAAATGTGCGACTTTGGTATCTCAGGTAAACTCTACATTTCAATACTTGAAACGGTAAATGATTAATAGTAAATAATACAGGATACTTGGTGGATTCTGTAGCCAAAACAATTGACGCTGGCTGCAAACCCTATATGGCACCAGAACGCATTGATCCTTCGGGAAATCCCGCTCAATATGATATTAGATCAGATGTGTGGTCGCTGGGAATAAGTATGATTGAAATGGCAACAGGGAAATTCCCTTATCAATCTTGGAAAACTCCATTTGAACAGCTACGACAGGTATATTATATATCTTATAAATTATATATTTATATTAAACCATGTGTGTGTTCGATTGTTATAAACTCACGCATTTATTTAACTTGTTCATATTAAATTTCAATATAATGTTATGTATTTTGAGAAATATATTATATTTATTAATGAAACACAGCTAACTAACTACTCATAACCAGACACTCATCCTGGTTTTACTATGAGAGATGTACTATATATAAATTATCTCTTAAATTATATATTTAATTACGGTGTATGTGTAATAATTAAAAATTGTATTTTATTAAAGGTTGTAAAAGATGACCCACCTCGACTGGAACCCGGTAAATTTTCAGTGGAATTTGAAGATTTTATAACAAGTTGCTTGCAAAAGGAATACACAGCACGTCCAAATTATGAACAACTTCTAAAACATGACTTTATTGCAGAACACATTCAGAGAAATACAAATATATCACAATTCGTTTCTAAAATTCTTGATTTGCCTGAGTAAATTAGAAAATATATAACACTGTTGATCGTTGTTCATTCAACAAAGCTTAACTAATTGCTATAAAGTGTACAAGTTTAAACAATCTAAATAATGATTTCACACAAATGTATGTGAAACGTGAAACATTGTAATTAGATAATGTTAAAATGAGCTTTAAAGCTACAATAATTAAATTTGTACTGTTTAATTGGTAATATTAAATACTACAACGTTTGTTGCCTTCTTCATAAAGTATGAATATTTATAAGAGAAAAGTTGAAATTGTTTAATTTATGCAACTAATAAAGTACACATGTTGTAATTTAAAATGTTTAAATCTGTAAAAGAATATGTATGATAAAGAAACAAAAATATAAAACACAGTCATTGTATTTTGAAATTAAACTGAATAATCTAAAGTAATACATACACACTCATTGTTAAAAAATAAGTACACCACTATGCAATTTCTCTAATCGCAAAATTTTTTCCGAAACCGTCGAAAATTTCAGCGTATTTTTCCTTTTGTAGGATGCGATTAAAAATGTAAAACTACTACGATTTAAGAAATTTCATATTGATATACTTTTGTTGGTCTTGAGTGTAAATGCAATCAATAATGCATTCTATTTTCTGCATCGGCGCAGGAAAATCTTTGGTTATGAAGTTCCAGTTATTATAGGCTTACAAAACAAATCCCGGAAACTATTAGGTAAGAACGCAAAAATATTTCTCATTTTTCTCATTCGATTCATACTCAACTTTGAAAAAATTTATAAATATCAATAGATAGAAAAATGAATTTTGTTGGACGTTTTTATGGCAGACGTTTTATGAGTTTATTGGTTCGTCAGAATTTTTCCATTAAATGCGAAAATGTTATTAACAAACAAATCAACATGGAACTTACGGCCTCTTATAACTACCTTGCGATGGTAAGCCCAATTTGCTCAGAAATGAAATTACACAATAACAGTTCTTTTATTCTTTAAAGGCTTTTCACTTCGACAGAAGCGATGTCGCATTATCGGGGATTTCGAATTTCTTTAAGAATGCCAGTAATGAAGAACGATCGCATGCCGAGTTGTTGATGAATTATATGAATAAACGGGGCGGACAGATTGTGCTTGAATCGATTTCTGCACCGAAATGTGATTACGCATCAGCATTGGAGGCCATGCGGGATACGTTGAAAATGGAAAAAACTGTTAATGAGGTAAAAGTTAGCAAAGTAAAGCAATACAATTATGAAATAATCTCCTAATTGTTATGTATGATGGTGTTTCAAGGCCCTTTTGGAGGCACATCAAATCGCTTCGCAAGAAAATGATCCCAATTTGTGCGACTTTCTTGAGCAGCATTTCTTGCAGGAACAGGTGGACGCTTTGAAACGAATCGCAGATTATATACGAAATATTGAACGATCTGATAAGGAATTCGGTATTTATGTATTTGATCAGATAATGAATAAAAATGAACTTCACAAGGATTAAAAACCTTGTGCGGTATACTTACTAATTTTTGCTATTTGATATTACATTAAAAAACCATAAAAAAAGTCCAAATACTAGTGGTTTGCTCAGTTCTCATATTTTTCGATAATTCATTAATTTAATTAAAAATCGACATTCTATCCACTATCAAAATCTTCAAAAATAAATAACTTTTTGGAGCTTATCAAACTTATTATTGTTATTGCACAGTTAAAACCAAAGGTTGAAGAGTTTATAAAAAAAATTAAGTATTAGAGCTCAGATATTTAGAAACGAATTTCTAAACAAATTTTTCTAGGTATGTAGCAGCAAATTTGATAATTTTGATAAACTTGATAGTTTCTATAATTTAAGAAGGGCTAAAGGTCCTTCTTGTTAGCCAAAGAAATGGATTATTGGATCAAGCGATATAAATTATTGTACAAAAACAAATTTCAGAAACCTGAAAGTTGAAATTAGAATTAAATCTGGGTTAAATGTCATTAGAATAGATGTTTTTTTCACTCGTTATATCTACTCAGAATAGGAAATATTGAGAGAATATTGAGGAATACCATTTTGAGTTATATTTCATAGATAATAAATTCATGTAAATATTTAATACTTTGATATTTGATTGATATTTAATACTTTAGTCCTAAAGTACGTTTTTATTTGGTTACGTGCAACACTGCCTAGGTCCATTGAAAAGCAATCCTGCAATTCTTTGATAACTTAATCTTTTTTTTTTTTGATATCTTAATCTTTGGTATTAACGTAAAATACAGATTATTAACAATAGTTAAAGATAACAGTATTTCTGAGTATGTGAATTAGTTAATTCATATTCTCCATTACTATTTACATTCAATTTATTTAGTTGAGTAAAAGTACGTACTTCTTGCTAATGCTTTAAGTGATCGTGATTTCTTTTTAAACTAAAAGTTGTTAATGTTTCTTTATACTTAAATTTACTAAGAATTATGGGTCAAAGGTCGCTCTTGTTGATGTCCTCTTCTAGACTACATGGCTGTGGTTATTTGGAGCATGCAAAGGAACAACTTACCAGTTTTTTGAATGAGTAAAGAGATATTATTAATGCTATGACAATATATGTATATATTCTATATATTTTAGGAGGAATGTCAAGACGGTCACCTTTATTCCATATGCTCTTAAGGATCATGACAAGTACACGTCTCTGGTTAGTTCAGCACTAACTCCATGGGGATACAACGTTGTGGGAATCCACACAATTCCGAATCCGGTGGAGGCGGTAAAGTCTGCGGAAGCTATTTTTGTGGGAGGTGGAAATACGTTTGTTCTCTTAAAAACATTGTACGATAAAAATCTTGTCGATGTAATACGAGAACAAGTACTTCTGCAAGGCACACCATACATAGGAAGTAGTGCTGGTACAAATGTGGCTACTCGCTCCATTCATACAACCAATGATATGCCAATGGCTTGTCCGCCCACGTTCGATGCTTTGAATCTGGTGGCGTTCAACATTAATCCACATTATGTCGAAACTGATCCAACAACGAAACATAAAGGTGAAACACGAGACGAACGTATCCAAGAGTTTCTGGAGTATCATGCATTGCCTGTGTTGGGATTAAGAGAGGGAACTAGCGTGCTTGTCAATGGCAATAACGCTACACTAGTAGGAGATCGAAATGCTAAATTATTTAGACCGTAAGTTATAAATTATTATCCGTACTCAATTTAATAAACAATTCATATTTCAGTGCCCAACAGTCAATTGAACTTGAACCTAATTCAGATTTAAGCTTCCTGCTGTAATTGTAATGGGAAAATTGAGTTTTGTTACAATCTTGTTTATTTCCACCTTAACAATAAACATTTTATAATAAATAATTAAATAATTTTTCAATTACAATTGGAACCATTATTGCAACTAATATTAAAAATTTGGCAAACATTTTCTACACGTATCACAAAACTCGTTTTAAATTCATCGGTATCCCTATTGTGTTCGGATACAATTTAAAACAAAAATACTGTAGTAGATGATGGTATAATATAAATTATACACAATAGATTTTACTTATTTAAAATACTTTTATCTTCAAAGCGAATGATGGCATTACCAACTTGTTTTCTAGAGGCTAAGTGAATACATTTACCACTATGTAAACTATACGTATCTTTGGAAATTTCGTTCTCTACACCCATTCCATTGGTAGAATTACTTGAAGTAATATCTGAATTGACGTGAACTTGATGTGAGGCAGGACAACTTGGAATATGCGATGTTTTTTGTAGAAGGTTTTTAATAGCGATTCCATAACGTAGATTTGGTTCGACACCCCGTAATATATGAACGGGTAATTGTGATGCCACAAACATGTCCAATATAGTGTTAATGGTTTTATCGGATTTACTAATCAATTGTTCGATGTCATTGTCATTCCGCGTGATAGGTAGTGTGTCCTCGACCATCTTACGAGCTGAAAATACATGGATATATCATCATTTGTTTAATGTCGCTTAATATTTCACTGTACCTTGCACATAATCGCGACTGTAGAAGGAAGTAACATCATAATTCCATTTGTCAAAATACCCAGTACTTTGACTTACGTCGCATGTCTCACATTCTTTACAAAAGCGTGCGAATTGACAAGGGTACATCATGAAACCTATTGGCGAGTATATTTGGAAGCCTTGTATGGTATTCATTCGGACCTTGAATATTGAAATTGGTTTATTTCACATAGTTTTGTTAACAGTTGGAAACTTACTCTGTTCAGAAAGTCGGCTTTAAATGTTATTGATGTCGAAGCCATTAGAACCAAGCTATCCAATCCAATTTTCGGCAGAGCAAGATCGGCTATACCCACACTCAGTATTTCATTTCGAGAATACAACGAATTCAGCATTTGATCATCAGGCAGTGTAGCATCATTCAATATCGATGGTAATCGTATTGACACCCAGGCAATACGAGAACCATCGGATTTATATTTTGTAGATAGATCCAGAGCCAACGATTTTACTGTTTTAAAGGGATCTGAATCACCTTTACTGGAAGAATCGTAGTTGTAAAGGAAAATCTAAACACAAAAATATATATTAGAATCTTTTATACATATGGCTTATTGTATAATGTACCAGTAATAAGAACGTGTTGTCCTGGTTCTTCATACAAATTTGCTCGTAATGCTCGATGAAGTCAATACCATCGTTTATTTGATTTTCAAACGTTGGTACCAAAATTGCTATGCGAGTACTTTCTGTAACATAAGGAGATGGAACTACCTCAACTCTTCCCAAAGGTTTTACTACTTCAAAACTCTTTATATGCACGCTCTGTGGACGTTTTAAATCACGAAATTTTAAATGCATTTGGTAATCCATGCCACGAGTGGGATCAAATTTTCTGTACACTGTATGTAAGTCTAAAAACTGAAGGTTTGGGAACTTATGCTTTGCATACTGAATCGCGATTTCAATAACTTTTTCCAAATCTAAATAATCGGTACGACTCAAGCGTTCAAATGTGTTACCCGCATTTGGTAAAAATATATGAGTGCGATTTAGAAGATTCCATGTTATGATATCGTGTCGTGTTTCGGGAGAACTTCCTAAAGGGACTCCAAGAGGCCAACGTATTTCTAAAATGTTATTCGATACGAGTCCATTGGCTATATGATAAGATTTATGTTCCAATTCATAGCTACGCTGCTGCACTTGTTCTAAATGAAACTAAAAAAGAACACATTATCAAACCATATGAAAAAGAAATCAATGCCATATTAACAACAAATATTTACCTTTGAGAAATATGCATGTAAACGATAGAAATCGTCAGACGATGTCACAGGATAGACTGTGCTTGCGTTCCGGAAATCAATATTTTTTGATAAATCGTTTAAGTCCTTAAAGAGTTTTTCGGAGGATTTCAACGCAAATGGCTTTTGGCGAACGCCCTATAAAAAACGTAGTCCATATGAAATTGTTTAAATAAAGTAATTCTGTGTAACAAATACGTGATTAAGTTTACTTAGAACGTTGTAATTGAAAACTCTATATTTGTTTGGGTAATTTCTATCGTAATTATTTTTATCTCTTAATTATGATATAGATTAAGATTTAAAACTTTAAGATTGCTGACCACTGGTTCAAAACGAGGGTCTAAAGTTGGCTGTATTAAATTTTCCTATTTTCGAAAACCGCATATTACCTGAAAACTTTCTTGACATCCATCCAAATTGCTCGAGTATTTCACACATCGTCCAATATTTACGCTGTGGGCATTTGTTACACCATTGCGAACACACCAATCTAGATTATTACGCATCTTTCTCAGTATACTACTGCTCAGTATTATTCCTGCATTCAAATCACAACAGTTGCGATCGCTCAGTGTGCTATAATCATTGTTCCCATTGGCTCCATCAGATATACCGCCATCTAGGTCTGCACTTTCAGTGGGTGCACCCATGTATATGTCGAACGTAATGCTCATGTGATAGAGCAGTGGTTTCAATTTTCGAGCATCTACGTAAACAGTATCTGGTATGATTAAGAAGTAATCGTAGTCATCGAGGTAATTATCGGCAATGTATTTGATAATATGGAATGGTCGAAGATTCTCCCGGGTGTCTGTGAATCCGACGATATTCTTCAACTTGTAATTTGTCTTTACATTGTCAGCGTTTATAAAGAATTTGATCTTATTGACCAAATGGGCAGTTGTGCGATTTATTGCCGTCGCAAGAGTATTAATATTATTCGGCGATGTCATGACTCCAATAAACAGTTTCTCCCTTATTCCCAATTCCGAAGAATAATATCGTGGACGTATCACATTTTTTACCTATGATAATAAAAGATATTTTTTACATTTGATTTTTTACTTTTATTAATGAACAAATAATATTTTCAAGTTCAATTTTAAAAAGCTGTCGGGATTCAATTTCCCGAATGCCGGATTTTTGTTATACTTTTTGAAATCAAACTTAAAAAGTCTCCATGTAATTAAAAAATTACCGGTTTTTTAGCTGCCAATGGTTTGTTTATTAAGTTCAAGTGCGGCTCAAAATCCTGGCCAAACTTTTCGATTAGATTATGTTCTTCCACTTGTTGAGGGCATTCTTCCTGTTGCACCAGCTCCCAAACATCTTGCGGAATGTAGAAGCTGAGTGTCAAACCCAACACGATCCCGATTACAAAGTAATGATTTCGACTGAGGGCTGATCTTCTCATGATCATTGATCACTGCAATCAATTCCTTCAGAAACAAATTCTGTATTGGACACTAAATATCACCCCAATATCAATATGTACCAACAACTGAAACATTTAATATGCTATCGCAAGATCACACGTTCGTGTTTGCCAATCGTTTTGAATTTTTAATAATTGAACACTTTTTAAGTAGGGTTTAACACTCAGAACACAATTTCACAATTGAATATTTTATTTTCTTGCCATAAGTATGGCTAGTTTTAGATGTATATACTAAGAATGAACGGACGACAGATCTAGTTAGAACTATAAATGCTTGCCCATATGTCAAATTATACTAATGCACATTTTCGATCTGATAGGGGTTGCAGACTATATTTCTATACTATTTTCATACTCTTTTCGTATATGGAGTTTTTTTAAAATCTTAAATAAATTTCATTTTCTTTCTATTATGTTCATTTATTTTTGAATTTATTTTGTTTTTATTATGTTCATTTATTATTGAATTTCTATTGAAAGTTAATGTATTTTCTTTAATGTTATAGTCAAAATATATTTTATAATTAAAATTAATTTATATTTTCATTTAATTTGGTAGTTTGGACTCCAACCCTGGACCCATTTCTACATTCTAGATTTAACAGATATTAAAAAAATTGTTCTGCTGAGTGTATTCTAAGAACATGTAAATATCAACATGTGTTTTGTCTGCATGCCTGTCTTCTGACCTTTTGTACTGTAGCATTTTAATATGGATTTTTGCAAATTTTATTTTATTGTAATTCAGAAGGTTCAGACATAATACATGGAATCGTTGAGCAAGTGCAGACGTTTCAGTGTCTTGAATCAGTTTTTTACATTCATAATCAAACGTAATTCTTGTGTAAGCAACAATTGTAAGGTCAGTTTTAGCATAATTGATCGAAAAATCAATAATTCTGCAAAGCAAAAAATGTCCTAATTTTGACTTCGTTAGAAAAATGTAATAGAGTGTCGAATACGGGTCAACTTTACAGATTGACGAGCATTGTAGCATCTTGATCTGATATTATTTCAATATTTAGTTTTTCACATCTTGGGATTTGTTATATATATATATATATATATATATCAGGGAGTTGTGATTGATTGGGTTGGATACAAAAGTGAGGCTAGGTTTGGTTATTTACTAACGAAAAAAGAAGAACAAGATAGACTTCGGCAATAGTTGTTGTATTTGAAGGTAAGTTTCTGACACGAAATCCGGCATGACGACGATCGGAAAAAACGAGTCGAAACTCTTTGTTTACCTTTATATAAGCCTTCCCTGTTATGTCCAATTGAACGAAATTTGAAACGGAATTGAATGAATTGAACATTCGTAAAACGGAGCACAATTTCTTCCTAAACTGAAGCAGATCTATTACGATCGTAGTATGTCCGAACCCTAAGCTAGTTTATTATCTCGCTGACCAAAAATCAAAAATCTGAAGATTTCGGTTTGTTTACCTTTTTTTTTTACCTTCCCACTTCTCCCATTGAACGAAAACTGAAACGGAATTGAATGAAAATCGACATGAACATCTCTGTGTTTTCTCACCCGTTTCACCCGATTACTTCCGACCGAGCAAATTCGAAACGAAAAATCGGAGTAGATTAAAATTCAAACGTAGTGAGTTTTTCACATTAGTCATCGCGAGAGAAAATTCATTTTTTAGTAGAAGCTGTTTGTTTGCAAATTTTTGTAAAAGTAAATAAACATTTGATAGATAGATAAGCACATAGTGAAACTACTGAAGTACGAGTTAACGAATCAAAAAATACTAAAATTCGAAAGAAATGTAGAGAAAATCCGAAGCGAACAGAAAAAGTTTCTATATATGCTGTGAGAGTGCGCTTCAGGCATTGCAAAGTGCGAGCAGAATTTTAATTACATTTATTTGCCAAGTAGTTGGTTGAGCACATCGGCGGGCATAACTAGGAATAGGCGAGAAATCATCAAAACAACAAAACGAAAGAAACAGCAAATTACTTTGAATTCACAAAAATTACGCTGTTCCAAAAATAGAAACTTTTGTTCTTTTAAAAATAATTGAATGTGAGCAAACAAGTGGAGGAACAGATCCCAGACAAGATATCTGCAGAATCGTCTGCGTGTCATTGAGAATCTGTCTGTATTTGCAGCAGGAGCTCGCTCGTATAGGCCAAAGTAATAACATAAAAACACACCCACACATTAAGCGAGAACAGCAGGATCAGGGAAGTCATCAGTGGCTGCAGACAGCAACGGGTCTAGTCAACCAGACGAAAGAAAGAAATCAAAGCCAAAATAGGAATTAAGGCAAGTGAGAGGTCACATTATAGTTGACCGATTTTGCAAACAACTCAGTCGGTCAGTCTTCATTTGAATAGGTTATTTACTGCAGCTTGTATAACTTGAATGTGTGGTATTTATACCATTTCAAAAGTATTCGGAATAATTACCAGAGTAGTGCATGACACATATGTGAAATAAAGCTACAATGTATCGTATAGAAATCATAATCATAATGTTATTAAAATATACATAGTTTTAACTAATTTTTCAATTCAAGATAACACGGAAAACAGTTTTAGAGGAATCTTTTCGATATGATTGTATGAGCTATTAAATGTTATCATCCAATTCTCAATAGTTTTTTCTTCCATAAGCATATTTAAATTATAAAACAAGTTCTTTTGTTTAAAGTTTAGTTCCTTATTTTAAAAATCGACATTCTTGAAACAAGTTAAAAATAGCCAAGCAGATTTTACAAATCTGGTTCATCCGTTTTCATGTTATAATGTAATTTTTAAATTTTATTAACGATATGATAAAAATGATATAAATGGTTATAAATTTGAGCTAATTTGGCGCAACTTTTCTTGACTACACCTAGTTATAGATTAGTTAAAGATTATTTTGAATTTATATTTATTAATGTAGTTTTAAATTTTTTTTATATTCTATTCTTTTTTGTTACAATGCATGGTGAAAAGTGTAAAAAGTATTTTCGTTTTTCAACACTGCTTTATTGAACGAATAACTGTCTTCTTGCAAATATAGGAAAGTGTTAAGAGCTTCGTTCCAATGTTTCAAAACGAATTTTATGTTGTAGTTCCAATGTGGTTCTGAAATTAGATTTGTCCTTTGGCAATAGTGGGGTTAAATGCTTGAGTCTTATTGTATTCATCATAATAAATTATTGTTTATGAACTCCAAGTGTCCAATTCATCATTTGTAACCTATATCTATGTTTTGTCCCTTAAATATATATCTGTGCACAATACTAATCGTAATTCATGTAATCGGGGTTCACATCGGCTAACTAGTAACAAAGTTATAACCATTTAAACTTTTAATATAAAAGCTTAAGTCGACATAAGTGTTTCAAAAGCTTCCAACATAATTTCAACAGATTCGCTTAAATCTTATTTTTTAACATTTTTTTCACATAAGAATTCAAACTAATTTTTAGTTACAACAAAACAACTTATACGACTTAGGGAAGAGGAATTATCATTTCTAATTTCAATAAATTGAAAAAATATAATTGAAAAAAATCCACTTTTTTATTATTTACCCTTATTGAATTTTTGCCAAATTGTATTTTTATTCAATAATAACCCCAATAAACACATGAAAACACAAAATATCGATTATCTCGTAACTATTTTTTTGCACTTAAGTTATAATTATTGATTTTGAAAATAATTCTCTAGGATCAATATATTTGATTTATTACCATAATTGTTTGATTTCAAGTATATATCTGTGGACTTTTGACAAAACAACTTAATTCGAGATATGATAATTTTCAAAATTTTTTTATCAAAATAATTTTTAATATTAAAATTTAATATTTATCAATATTAGGAAAAAATAAAAATAAGCGACACATTTTTACTATAACACAATATTTTTACATGTATTTAAATACAAATTTGTGTACACTTTTTTTTTATTATTAAGTTCTTTTTTTTATTATTTTTTTTTCTGATTGATTTTTTAATAATATTTTTACATTTTAAACTAAAATCCTCTAAAAGAACAGTTGTAGAATATTTATTTGGTATAACAATATTTTCATCACTTTTGATAAAAGAGGTTTTTACGACTCGTACGAATCGATAGTAGTAATTAAGACACGATTACACGATTACGATTAAGAGATTAAATCCAAATAACATAAATTCCTTTTTGTTCTTAATTTTCAGACTGTCATCAAAGAATAAATAAAATAAATTCCTTATTTTCTGAGAACAGTAAAAAAATGTCTTCTACAACACAAGTAAACCAAAATGAAGGCTCTAGTCAACAAGCATCCCAGCAGGCACCTATTCAAAATCAAAAACAACAGTCAGTAGTTAATAATTCACACGAGAAATCCACTACGGAGAATTTGGAGAGTTCTCTACTGAGTCCTATACCAAAAGCGTTATCTACGAAAGAACGCGTTGTAGACACTGTACCGTTCCCCCCAAGCCGAAAGTTAACAATATCGGATGTTTTTGATGCTCGTACAGGAAAACCACACCACGATGTACTTAAGCAACACTTTATTCTTGAAGGACGCATTGAGGAAGCAGCTGCTCTTAAAATTATTCAGGAAGGCGCCACACTTCTTCGTCAGGAAAAAACCATGATTGATATTGAGGCTCCCGTCACTGTTTGTGGCGACATTCATGGGCAGTTTTATGATCTTATGAAACTTTTCGAGATAGGTGGTTCTCCAGCGTCCACAAAATACCTTTTTTTAGGTGATTACGTTGACAGAGGATATTTTAGTATCGAATGCGTTCTATATTTGTGGTCCTTAAAGATCACATACCCCAATACTTTGTTTTTGCTGCGTGGTAATCACGAGTGCAGGCACTTGACAGAATATTTCACATTCAAGCAAGAGTGTAAGATCAAATACTCCGAGAGAGTTTATGATGCTTGTATGGACGCTTTCGATTGTTTACCTTTAGCAGCACTTATGAATCAGCAATTTCTATGCGTACACGGAGGACTTTCGCCCGAGATCCATGATTTGGAGGATATAAGACGTCTTGATCGATTCAAGGAGCCTCCAGCATTTGGGCCAATGTGCGATTTGCTTTGGTCTGATCCGTTGGAAGATTTCGGAAACGAAAAAAATTCAGACTTTTATACGCACAACTCTGTTCGTGGATGTTCATATTTCTACAGTTATGCTGCATGTTGTGACTTTCTGCAGAATAATAATTTGCTTTCAATAATACGTGCGCATGAGGCTCAGGATGCAGGCTATCGAATGTATCGTAAAAGTCAGACTACTGGGTTTCCTTCTCTGATAACAATTTTCTCAGCGCCCAACTACCTGGATGTGTACAATAATAAAGCTGCAGTACTGAAGTACGAGAATAACGTCATGAATATCCGACAATTCAATTGCTCTCCACACCCGTATTGGCTTCCAAATTTTATGGATGTGTTTACATGGTCATTGCCTTTTGTTGGCGAGAAGGTAACTGAAATGTTAGTGAATGTGTTAAATATCTGCTCTAACGATGAGTTGATGACAGAGGAGAGTGAGGAACCATTATCAGATGATGAGGCAGCTCTGCGTAAAGAAGTTATTCGTAATAAGATTCGCGCTATTGGAAAAATGGCTAGAGTTTTCTCTGTATTGCGAGAAGAATCAGAATCTGTTTTGCAACTCAAGGGTTTAACACCAACTGGCGCTTTGCCGTTGGGTGCTCTTTCGGGTGGAAAACAATCATTGAAAAATGCAATGCAAGGTTTTTCACCTAATCATAAGATAACTTCTTTTGCTGAAGCAAAGGGTTTGGACGCAGTTAATGAGCGTATGCCACCTCGTCGAGATGCTAGTCCATCTCCAGCAGATGAGGGCCAAAAGAGTCTTTCAGCCGCTGCAGCTGCAGCAGCAAATGCGAATGCAATCAATGGATAATTTTAAGTAGATAATAAAAATATATAGATATATCCTTCCTACTTTTGTTGAAATTGTTCATTTAGAACATAGCATCACATAAATTCATCTCATTTTGTTAGGTGTAGTATTCTACAAATAGGTTGATGAGTTTGTTGATTTCAGTTCAAACTAATGTAGAAATATTTAAAATAAGGAACTGTGATCTAATCTGCTTACCATATTGTTAACAAAATGGCATTAAATATTTTCTGTAATGAAGACATCATAAGTATAAAAGAAATTCTGAAAATAACTTTTCATCTCATTGTACTCAAGTGTACTCTTTCCTTTAGTCTTGCATGATAATCGTGTATATGGTCCCATGTGCCATCATCATTAGTCAAATATAAATTCAATGATCCCCTTCATAAGAAGTTGCGACAGCTCTTAACTATGGATAAAAATGATAAAAAAAACTCATCAGTAGCTGAAAGGCCGATAAACATATATCATGATACTTAATCAAATTCTAGTTTTAATTTTTTGGTCAAACTATTTCAAAAAATCTATTTATATTATATACATCTAAAAACGTTTTAAATTACATTTTTTATCTGTTTCTATAAAATGAATGAAATAAAATAATGAATTTATTAATTTACTCAAATATTTTCATATAATAATGTGAATTTACAATTACGGCAACGCGCCTAATTATATTTAAGTAAGAACATTTAGTTAAATTCTGCAAATCAATTTGATTATCTTTAAAAATCCATGTGGATTAAAGTGTACTTTAATATTAAATAATTTTAGAATTAAATACAAATCACTTAATTATAATCACGTTAAAAGCAACAAAATTACGAAATTTCATATTTAAATACTTCACTTTCGAAAGAGTTTAATGAAAGTATTCAACATTTGTAATGAATAATACAGTCGTTGATATATATTTATATATATATATATAGTTCATATAAGCGTAATTGATTTGCTTAATATATAAAGCCTAAATATAAAGCGAATATATATATGTATATCTCGATTCCGGTTATATGAACTATGGCTTTTAAAGCCAAATCTTGTGTATTGAAATAACTAAATGCAATTATTAATAATGGAATTTTATAAAAGTTGTGGAATGGAGATAACACAAATTTCACGATTCAAAAGAAGCCTAGATAAATCTTTTATTAAATTTTGAAATAATTATTTATGAACTTATCAAAAATATAACGTTTAAAACATAACCTCTCAATGGTGTAAAACTCTCTGCAATTCCCATATTTACTTAAGTAAACTTTATCAATGTTATTAACAAGAGTTAAGAAAATACAAGTACCTATCCTCAAAATAAACAACATGTTTTTTCTTTGAATATTCGGAAACAACTGGCTGAAATGGCCCATACCATTTTTCTTGATTTAAATTTTGCGTTTTCGTATATAGAAACGACCAGGTATGTGGAGTAATTATAAATTATTTTAAATTTGAATTTATGTACATATATGCGTGGGTATTAAAATAAATTCGGGTTATATTTTATTTTTTCAATCATACATAATTGTATATAAATATTATGGAATTTCTTAGTAACTGATTTATATATTGAATAAGGGAATTTATATTTTATAAGTAAATTTATATTGTATAAGGGATTTATATATATTACAACAAGAGTGTTATCATAAAGTATAACTTTTAAAAAATTTAAAAGAATTCCGAGATGTTTGAACGCACCCAATTCAATATGGCCGAAATTAGTTTCGTTCACTTTGACGAAGTAACAAACTGTCAATTTTTCGATGGTGTAGTTTTTTTGACATTAGACGACCTAGAAGAAGGAAATTTTTCTCCATCGGAATTTCAATTTATTAGCATAAAAGTCGAAAATATTTTTATTGGTACCATGTTTTTGTGCGAACATTATATATATTATTAATCTAAGATGATGATTTAAAAACATAACCGGATATATATGAATTTACGAAAACTTGCAGATTTACATTCAGCATTTAAGGGAGGAAAAATCGGCTACTTCATTAAAGTGAGAAGCTCACATTTTAGTATCTAAATCTGTGTAGATATTTTAAGTGAATATATTTTGTGAAATCAAACCCCGTTTTAATTCTTTTGATTATTTATAGATATTAGCCACAAAGTAAAAACTGATAGGGAGTTGTGAACAAAATAAAACACATACACACAAAATGTCTTCGAATAATCAATCGAGCCCAAACCAGGCTAGTAGCCAGGCAGCTACAACCTCAACTACGAATACGCAAAAGGGATCTGCTGTGGCTAATAACAATGTTGCAGAGCAACAGAATACTTCTGCCTCTACAGTTAATCAAACTCAGAGTCCAACACGCAAATCTTCAGGATCATCGACTAAGGATCGCGTCATTGACAGTGTTCCATTTCCACCCAGTCACAAGCTGACAATGTCAGAGGTTTTTGACACACGTACTGGAAAACCAAACCATGATGTTTTAAAGCAACATTTCATACTGGAGGGTCGGATTGAGGAGGCTCCAGCTCTGAGGATAATTCAAGAAGGTGCCGCGTTATTGCGACAAGAGAAAACTATGATTGATATAGAAGCTCCAGTAACTGTTTGCGGCGATATTCATGGACAGTTCTACGATTTAATGAAGCTATTTGAGGTTGGTGGACCCCCAGCTACTACAAAATATCTATTTCTTGGAGACTATGTTGACAGAGGATATTTTAGTATTGAGTGTGTTCTTTACTTATGGTCTTTAAAGATTACGTATCCGAATACACTGTTCTTGTTACGGGGAAATCATGAGTGTCGCCATTTGACCGAATACTTTACTTTTAAACAAGAGTGCAAAATCAAATACTCTGAACGTGTATACGATGCATGTATGGATGCTTTTGACTGCTTGCCCTTAGCTGCTCTTATGAATCAACAATTTTTATGTGTACACGGAGGACTTTCACCAGAAATTCATGAATTAGAAGACATAAGACGTCTTGACCGGTTCAAAGAACCACCAGCATTTGGGCCAATGTGTGATTTGCTTTGGTCTGATCCCCTAGAAGATTTTGGTAATGAGAAAAATTCAGACTTTTATACGCACAACTCGGTTCGTGGATGTTCATACTTCTATAGTTATGCAGCATGTTGCGACTTTTTGCAGAATAATAATTTACTTTCAATAATACGTGCGCATGAGGCGCAGGACGCCGGTTATCGAATGTATCGTAAAAGTCAGACTACTGGGTTTCCTTCTCTTATAACAATTTTCTCAGCGCCCAACTACCTGGATGTGTACAATAATAAAGCTGCAGTACTGAAGTACGAGAATAACGTCATGAATATCCGACAATTCAATTGCTCTCCACACCCGTATTGGCTTCCAAATTTTATGGATGTGTTTACGTGGTCATTGCCTTTTGTTGGCGAGAAGGTAACTGAAATGCTAGTGAATGTGTTGAACATATGTTCCGATGATGAACTGATGACAGAGGAGAGTGAGGAACCATTATCAGATGATGAGGCTGCTCTTCGTAAAGAGGTCATTCGTAATAAAATTCGAGCTATTGGAAAAATGGCTAGAGTTTTCTCTGTATTGCGAGAAGAATCAGAATCTGTTTTGCAACTCAAGGGTTTAACACCAACTGGGGCTTTACCGTTGGGTGCACTTTCAGGTGGAAAACAGTCATTGAAAAATGCAATGCAAGGTTTTTCACCTAATCATAAGATTACTTCGTTTGCTGAAGCGAAGGGACTTGATGCAGTCAATGAACGCATGCCTCCCCGACGAGATCAGCCACCAACTCCAAGTGAAGAACAGCAACAAAATAACCAAACTGTGCATAATGGGTAATTATGTTTAGATATAGATACGGTATATGGAAACTGTTCAAAAAGCTAACAACTTAAATGTTATCAAGAACCGAAATTAAATTTTCAAATCAAAAAAATAATGATGTTTGTACACATAATCATTGAATTTCATTTAAAACGATTTTATCAAATTTAAATGTGAACATTTGTTAAATACAATATTAAAACTTTGCATATTATTTATTTTTTAAATTTTAGCAATTTTAAATTTTTGTAATATAGTTAAATTGAAATTTAATGTTAATTTATAAGTATATAACACATTTACCTTTTCCAATCGAAAACTAATTTGTATTATTTACTCATTCCTTTTAGTCCAGATTTTGAACTGGACTCTAATTTTCAAATTGATTACATATATTATATTGGCAAAAGTATTACAGAAATGCATATACAAAATTAGAATTAGTTATGGAAAATCTATCCTCTATTGATGAATCATCTCGAATTTTATTATTAATGGCTTTTATATCCATACATATATGTAATATATTTAAATTTCGATTTAACTATGTAATTTAATATTTCCATTTGAAAAATGTTTATTAATATTTGTTGTTTTTTCTAATGAAATTTAATTTCCAGCTTTTGTTCTTAGTTTTTATTATAGAATGCAATTGTATAACAATAGTTTTACTGTTCCTAATTATACATGTTTTATATAATCTTGGATTATTTAATTTTAGAAGGATTTTGTTACAGTTTTAATTAAAATGTTTTAAATTTCGTAAATAGAATATGTATATGATGTATTATTAAATAATGAAATCAAAATGCATTTTTAATTATTATTTGTTTTAATTTTGTTCAATTGATGCGATTAATTAAAATGAATGAAACTAATTTAATTAAGGAATATGGTTTGACAAATGGTAAATTTAGCATATACTCAAGAACATACGGTATTTACTTGATATATCAAAGAGCATATTGGATATTTACTACATACATATTACACAGTTATAGAAAAACTTAACTCAAAGGGGTTTAGGTAAAAATGAAAATGGAATTAGTAATACACAAATATATATCTTTAATATAGGAATCAAAATCTATTGGCAAGTAAAAGTAATACAATTTGCATACCTTTGAAAATTGTTCTCATCACATTTTACTACATTATAACACGAAGCAAATATTACTATTAGGATTAATAAATTTGTCAGCACATTCTGCCCTTAGTTCTGCCCTTATAAAGATACACAAATGTATCGACAGCTATATTTTAATATAAAATGCATATGCATAGTTTTCAACAGTTATTTTATTATTGTAATATAAATAATTATTTGCCTTAAAAAATACATTAACATTTGAAGAATTTTCTATATTGAAACAATATAAGTTTCTAAATGTGTAATATTCTGACTAATTAAAATTAGTTACAATTACATTGACCTAACTTCTGCTTTCTAGAATTATTTTATTGTTTAAATATAGCTTTATTACTGTTCAAACTTTTATTGCATTGATATTGATATAATTAATAATTTGTAATAAATACCTTAATGGAACAGATATTAGGCATAAATACAAATTGCAGCAATGAATGAAAATATGTACAAAAGCATGCATTAAATAAGCAATTTGCAAAACTATTCAAACCAATCTTCAATATATTAACAGTTTGAACATTTAGAAACAAGAACAATTTCATCTAAAGCTTCGGAACATTTCAAATTAGTATGCTAAAAATAAAACATATATACTATTTACGAATAACAGAACAGAAGTATTCTATAAGCATTAAACTAGTCCTCTATCTGAAAACTAATTAAACCGGAATGTTGGATTTGAATAACTAAAATAAACGCAATATAAAGTGTTATTATTATAGTGAGAAAAAGAAAGTAAATTGATTATTAGCTAAATTTTAATAAATGGAAATAATTTTAATTGTATATTGTTAAAGCATTAATGATTAATCACAATATAAATATTTATGAAACACAACAATTTAACAATTTAGAAGAATTACACAAAGAACTCAGTGTCATTATCACTAATCACAATGTTCATTAGAACACAAAAATCATTGCGAAATATGTTAAGATTAAATGGTAGAAATTAATTTCAATCAATTCTCGAATATTGCAATAAGCTATCAGAACTATCAGAATTCTGAACATTAGTAATCCTCTAATTTTTTTCCGGTTCTCGATGCCCATTCTAGCCTTCACTTCTGTTAGCGTGTTTCTAAGCACTTAACTATTTTACTAGCCCACAAGGATATGAAGAAATTTTGTATGTGGTTTATATTAGCCTAACAAAGCAATTCTAAAAGTAATGTAATTATAGAAGTATATTTTAAGCAAACACAAAAAACAAAAATATTTCACATAAGAGAAGAAAAAAGAATAATTAAATCATTAAATCTATTATTGATAAATTTGAAGCTGTAACTTAATTAGGTTAAATTTACTTAATGGTAATTAATCTATGCAATATTTACCGATTGAAGCGATAAATCATTTTGAAATATAAACTGCATCAATTCTTGCACCCATATTTCAATGACGCAAACTTATTTCCGAGGAGCTCTAAATTGTCTATAAAATACTATTCATTACCAAACTGAAAGTTATGGTAACAAGATAAATCTAATAATAACTATTTATAAAAGCAAAAACATTTCTACTTAACTAAAATGCTATGTGGAACACATTTTTTACTTATACATCTATATTTTAACTTAATAATACAATTTTATGAATTTAATTATATACAAATAAAATAACCAATATGATATTGAAGTAATAAAAACTATATAACCTTCCTTCGTTTCTATTTAACAAAAAAAAAACAAAATAAATAGTACTAAGAAAGCAATTTAAGCGTAGCGAATGTTATGGAGCAAAGTAATTGCATCTAATTCTGTTTTTACACTGTTTTGATTTAACACGGTTTGAAAATCAAAAAATTTTTTTGTACTCCATTTTTTTACATTCCATTTAGTACGATTCAAAATAACACAACATAAATAAATAACGGTTTTCTGGAACCAATCTACCGTGTAAAAACAGAATTAAGTGCATTTGTTACATCATATTGCTCTATTGTAATTTTAAGAGTTTCTCTGAATAGTGAACAGAATTTCCTTATCAATCTGAATCATTTACCAGATAAACCCTTTTTATATGGACGAGTATTGTATTACATAAGCGGATATATCTCATAACTGGTCAATAATACCGTAGTGAGTGCGTGTAAAAACAGAATTAAGTGCATTTGTTACATCATATTGCTCTATTGTAATTTTAAGAGTTTCTCTGAATAGTGAACAGAATTTCCTATCAATCTGAATCATTTACTAGATAAACCCTTTTTATATGGACGAGTATTGTATTACATAAGCGGATATATCTCATAACTGGTCAATAATACCGTAGTGAGTGTGTCCGGCTATGGGAGATTTAACTGAATTTCGATCCATTTGTGGCGAGCACATAATTGTGAATTTAGCATATATTTTTATATATATATTCCAAAAGCATACAAATTGTGGTTTTCGTCCATGCTAAAGATACGTTTTATCAACACTCAAACTTGAACCTCAAATAACAACCTCATGCGACAAACACAACCCTTGTTTTGCACTCCCTGTTTTTTAAAATCTGATGCTCATCTAAAGTTTAGGTTAATTTGTCACACGCATTGGTTTTTGACATTAGTCATCAATGAATCAAATAATTTTATAAATTTTTCCAAAGATAACAAATTTTCGTATAAATTGTGTAAAATATCCTTTTATCGTGGATCAATTTGATACCAAATAAGCCAATAAATTATTTGATTTTGAAGCGGTAGTAATATTAAGGATGGATAGCAAAGGACGCAACGTTATAGTTTGTGATAATGGAACCGGTGTATGTATAATTATTTTCTATATGCAAAGGTTGCAGCAGGAATATAATTTGTGTGGATTTGCACAACAATATGAACGATTAATTTTTATACTGACACTGTTAGCATACCCAGAAAAATATAAGTCACATATAAAGAAACCCGAAGGTGGTGCTTTTCCCCAATGTTGATTAAATTGTAGTTTCTATTGACAATATAGATAGTGATCTGAAGGGCGGGTCTTTTACTTCTATGATTATGATTAAAACTAATTAAAAATAAAAAATTAATATTATAATGTAGGGTGTAACTGTTAAAATAAATTTTGGGGTCTTTAGATCCTCTAAAATGGGTTTCTGGGTTACACCTTTAGTGAAAAACATATTCAACATTGTAGAAGAGATTGCTGGGAGAGAGGTGTATTACTGGAGGTCAATGGAGAAGATCTCTAGTATCCTCGTCAATGAAGGACGCAGCCTAAAATTCAATAAAAAAAACACCTACTTATAAAGCTTTAAGTGTTATTTCTAATTAAAATATTATAATAACATACTTGTACTTTTTTATTTTTAGTTTGTAAAATGCGGTTACGCAGGTAGTAACTTTCCGGCACATATATTTCCCTCTATGGTTGGTAGACCAATCATACGCGCAGTGAACAAAATTGGTGATATTGAAGTCAAGGTAAAATCTGAAGTTGATATTAATCATCAAAACGCTACGTTAAAATAACTGCAGTTTTGTCCTTTGTTATTTCCTCAAAAGTGAAAAGGAATAATCCTTGCAGTTATTTTAGTATTAAAACAGTGATATTCTTCCGAATAGCAATAAATATTTAAAACTATATGTATGCATACATATACGTATATATATTTTATATGAACTCTTATACTTTTTCTTGTTTTTTATTTATAAAATATATTTTGCAGGATTTACATGTCGATGTAAGTCTATAGTTATTCATTACAATTTTATAAATTAAACCAAGTTTATGTTTCAAACATTAATTTATGTTTAGTTTACTTCATAACATTTTGATTGTTTTTGATTTTTTTTTAAATAAATTTTCGCATATTTTGATATTAATTTGTAAATATACTATATATATTTCCTACTCCTGGAAAAATTGAATTTTAAATAAAATAAGTCACATCATTCGAAACGTTTGAATTAAAAATATTTTAAATCATTTTGTACTTCTAAGCGCCTTAATAGTATTATTAAATAAGTTTAAACATTTGTTTTGTTGAATAACGCAATAGAGGAATTCACTTAAACGATGAATCTCGGAATACTTCGAAAGGATCCTAATTTGCCGAAGAAGTTTAACTAACATAACGTTCTATATAACGAAAAAGCAAGTTATATTGTGAAAAATAATGTGGTCCACGACAAATACTCACCTACCTCGCCTTACGACATGTCGAGAGTAATTGGACCTTGAGTCGCCTATTCGCAAATTGGAAAATAATTTGATGAATCTTTGTATAATCTTTTCCACTTATTTGTGGAATGGAATAGTCATAGTTTCTTTACTCTGTATAAATTGCGATGCTGTTTCTTTATAAGTCCTTAGTTGTTTTGTGCTGTGTTTTTATTGTATTGCAGATTTTGAATGTGTTTTACTGATTTTTATTTATTTATATGAATAAACTTTTAATTGTGCATGATTACTAGCATACTAGAGTAAGAGTCTATGTTGCTAGCTTCGATAAAGAAATAATTGAAACAAAACATTCCAAGAACCTAAAAAAATTGGCCTTTCTTTGCTATATCACATTAGTTTTTTATTTATTCATCGTTTTGCCAATGACCAATAATAAAATTGAAATTTTAGGTTCTATCCTATATTTATAAATTTTGATGTTATTCTTTTCAACTAACCGGAATCATTCATACAAAAGCAGCTGTGTTTCTCAAACGTTTAGTTTGCTTGTTGACTCATATTAATTTTTATTAAATATTTAATTGTTTTTTATTGTTAAATCAATTTACAGGATCTTATGGTTGGTGATGAAGCTTCTCAGTTGCGTTCGCTTTTAGAAGTTTCATATCCTATGGAGAATGGAGTTGTTAGAAACTGGGATGATATGTGCCATGTATGGGACTATACATTTGGACCAAAGAAGATGGACATTGATCCGACAAATACAAAAATTCTGCTCACAGAGCCCCCTATGAACCCTACCAAAAACCGAGAAAAAATGATTGAGGTTTGTTTAAAAATAGTAATATGTTTTGTTGTTTTTTAATTTGCAATTAAATATTTTTCAGGTCATGTTTGAAAAATATGGTTTCGACTCAACATATATAGCTATTCAAGCCGTACTCACCCTTTATGCGCAAGGTTTGATATCGGGCGTTGTCATCGATTCCGGTGATGGAGTAACACACATATGTCCAGTATATGAAGAATTTGCTTTGCCGCACTTGACAAGGCGACTGGACATTGCTGGACGTGATATTACTAGATATTTGATTAAGGTACAGTACATATATAGTTTCTTTTCTATGTTTCTTGGAAAACAATAACTATTTAGACTCAATGCAAAATGTGTAAAATAATATTATATATATATATCTATTTTTGCATCTTTATAGCTGTTGCTTTTGCGTGGCTATGCGTTCAATCACTCCGCCGATTTTGAAACGGTGCGGATGATGAAAGAAAAACTATGTTATATTGGATATGACATTGAAATGGAACAACGATTAGCTTTGGAAACCACGGTTTTAGTAGAATCATACACGGTAAGAAAGTTGGTAATAAAACTTCTCATATACATATATATTCACATTTTATTTGTATCTTTGTAGCTACCAGACGGTCGTGTAATTAAAGTGGGGGGAGAACGTTTTGAAGCACCAGAAGCACTCTTTCAGCCACATTTAATCAATGTTGAAGGGCAAGGAATTGCCGAGCTGGTATTCAACACAATTCAAGCGGCCGATATTGATATGAGACCTGAATTGTATAAACATATTGTACTATCTGGGGGCTCAACCATGTACCCAGGTCTTCCAAGTCGGTTAGAAAGGGAAATAAAACAATTGTATTTGGAGCGAGTTTTGAAGAATGACATAGATAAATTAGCTGTAAGAATATTTTTAAAATATGTATACGTTTTATTTATTTCTAATGAATCTCTTTCAGAAATTTAAAATCCGAATTGAGGATCCACCGCGGCGGAAGGATATGGTTTTCATTGGTGGTGCTGTTCTAGCAGAAGTAACGAAAGATCGGGATGCATTTTGGATGTCGAAACAGGAGTATCAAGAACAAGGTCTAAAAGTTTTACAAAAACTTACGAAAAGCACACAATAATAATACTTAAGACAGTATGATGTATTTATTATCCAATAAGCGGTGCTGCTTTTTTTCAGTTAAAGAACTATATTTGGAGTTGTAAACATTCAGTATCGGGTTAATAACGATACTGTAAAAGGGTAAATTAATAGATTCAAATTAACGTGTCGACAATTTACTGTAATTCTTCCATGATACAGCATTTTTTCATATTTTCTAAAGTTCATAGCAGACACAAGTGTAACTTGTTAGATAAATAAATAAATGTATTCTTTGTGTAAGTTACTGTATCAAATTAAGTTTTGATAAGGAACTACCATTTCAATATTATTATTTGTTTTTTTATAACCTTTTATTTAAAGTGTATGTAAATTCCATTTTTTATTTAATACTAAAGTTAAGTTTAATTTTTATTCCAAATAATATATTCTTAAAAAAGCATTATTCCATCAATTAAATTTTGAAATATTACTTTGTATTAAATTTAAAATAATAAAAACGTTTAAAAACACAACTTTATTGCTCTTCAATATTCAACTTTTTACATAAGTTTGCAATGGATCTTCATCTTCTTTTGATACTAAGATTTCACATTCACCTTCGAGACGAGTATGCAAAATTGACTGAAACTTTTTAAGAAAACCACGCTCTGAATTACTATGGTTACATAATATAACGGTTATGTGGTGATGGTTAGCATCAAGCACATCATGGTGTGACATTTCGCCAGAAATGTATAAATCTGCTGGCACACCTTTCAATACCGATGCTCCGGAACCAGCACAAACAGCAACAGTTTTTATTGGTGTCTCCATGTTGTGTTTAACACCTAATCCAACATGGACATTCAGGCCTATGTGTTTCTGTACAGCGGCGATAGCTTCTGCCAAGGTAATCCCTGTGCTCATATCAAAAACACGACCTGATCCATAATCGCTCGTAAAAAGAGGATTGGACTGTAAACAAGATAATAATAGTTATTATGTTGAATTATATTCATCTGAAATACATCAAGAGTAATATTTTTTCAGAACAATATCGAAGCGACAATATGTTCAGACAATAACTTGTATGTTATAATCCTTCGACACCTCAATAAATAGATACTTAGCAACAAATTGTTTTAATAGCCGTTCATTAATGTATTATTAATTTTATTGTTTTTTCTAAGAATATAAATAAATAAGAACAAATATACAAACAAATTTTAAATTTCTTCAAGTAACTGTTTTTCATCAAATGAATCAGAATCTGTCTGAATATTCCACCCAAAACTTCGACGTATAACATAAATTATAAGAATTAAACACAATGAGGCTAATGCGGCGATTATCGGAATAACTGTAGATATGTCTGCATGAGATTGATCCAAACTGTATTCCAATAGAACTATTGGAACAGTTGCATTTAAAACGCTCGTCTCAATGGCAACAGTGATGCTGTCCGTAGGAGATCGACAGAGGATTTTGGACAGTGCATACGAGATTACAAATCCCAGGACTGGTAACATTATTGCAGCTAGCAATATCTAAGAATGTAAAATGTCAGAAGTATATTTTAAACGTTTGATGTTTCGTATTACCAATGTTGTTAGTCCCTTGAATAGATAATAGTTCATACCAATTGTCAGTCCGATGAGACATAAACTAATTAACATTAAGACCGGCTTAAGGAATTTAAAAATGTTTCTCGTTGTCCTTGGCACATATTTTCGCAATAAGATACCAGTGATTAAGGCAAGAACTAATGCTAGAACGGTACAGATTAAGGAGCCCACTAGTTGGGACTAAAGCTGTAAAAAACACTGCCAGTTGTAGTTGTCGTTGGTTCGGAAGTAGCAGGTGCCCTATGATGAGACCTAATACTGGCATTAACACGAAACGTGAACAAAATACAATAATAGGCCCGATAGGTCTCAGAATAATATTTTTTAGACGCTGAATATCCAACACTGTGCCTAGATTTATGAACATTAATATCAACAGTACTGCTGTCCCGAAGATGAATACTTTTTCGTTGACTTCTTGAACGCTCAAATTGATTGCGTTTTCCTGCAAGGGTTTCCAAGGTTTTCCTCCTGGGTTTTCCACACATTTTCTTGGGAATTTTGAGCAAAAAGTTTCTAGTTTAAAATCACTGCTCCACTGAACTATTTGAACAGATGAAGCTCCAACCATTTCGGTTCTGTGAGCACCTTCGCTTATAGCGAGAAACTCGGAATTCGATGCTCCGACAGGAGAAGCAGCTTCTCCATAATGAATAATCGAGGAGAGTATTTGCGACGTAAAAAATACGGTCAAAATAGAATTACAGACAACTTTATTCATTGTGATACTCTTTCACAATGATTTTGAAAGACGAAAAAAACCGTTTAAATCCATATATTTAAACAAATTTTTACTTATATTAAGACAAAGGAGGACTAAGTAATTTATTGCAATTGTTTTCGAGATAAATGGATTCGGTTCAATCGGATTTGGTTATCGTTCATTGATTTTACTCATTTATTAATAAACGCGACCATTGATATATAAGGAGAATTCATCAAAGATAAAATATTGGGAAGTTTGAGTTTTAATGCAGCTTTGCCGCTTAACGCTTTAAGTGTCATCACGTCCCCAACTATTAGAAGCTTTCGATGACTTTCTAATTTCTAGTTAATTCTTCATAGATGCTGACAGATTTGAGAGAAACTACAGAAACTACAGGTTTTAGTAAGCTTTGAGCAAGAATAAATTAAAAGGGGTGTATGGGCAATTTATCTCCATTCGAATGCACTTATAAGAATCACATACTCCGATTCAAGAGGAAAAGCATTCAATTCACATCGCTCAAGAGTGCCAAAAATACGGCTCGTGAGTAGTATTTTCAAAATTTGCAACCGATAGTAAAAACTATTTAAACAGTATTGTAACTACAAACTCTTTATTATATACAAGTTGTGATTTCCCAATAATTGAATGACGTGATAATTTATTATTTTTTAATAAAAGTTTGTGAACCAAAAACATGTATGAATTTAAAATAGTCGTCGCATGGCAGTTATATTATTGGTGGTGTGATATTATAATCTAGTTGGTTACCTTTATCAATGTTCGGCTGTGTTTTTATCAATAATAAAATACATTATCTATAAGAAATAATACATATCTACAAACAATAAACAAACACACCATCAAATCGCAATTACAAATGTTTTTAGATTAATTCAATAGTTTGTATGTATGTTGCCAGTCATTCTTAAGTTAAATATCACAAAAGCTTGACGACTAAAATTTGCTTCTAGTATTCTAGTCTTTTAATAAGACTAATTGAAAAATAGAATAGAATATTCAATAGGAACAATGGTTAAATTGATCATTTGCTTTCCAACGAAACGTTACCTCAATGGTTTTGTAATTCTTCTCATATTACTACCAACACTAGCTGTAACAACAACTGTGGAATTTAATCTCGAGGATAACTCAAATGGATATTTAGTAAGCGAATCGCCAGTAATTAATTCAACAACTTGGGCTGCGGTTTTTGGAGTGAGAGAGCTTAACACAACCATGACGCAAACTTCAGTTGTGAATCTAACGATTATTTACATAGATCCAAGTTGGGGTGAGGATTATGAGTTTCATGTTTTATCATCTGACCCGGAATTGGTTACGATTAATAGGATTATTACCGCTGATAATATTTCTAAAGACACCACCAGTTGGACAGGAAATGTCACTATCGATGCTCGTTTCTTAGGACACACAACGGCATACGTTGAACTTCGTCGACCTAATGCTGCTCCTGAGCGTTCCACGGAGAATTTAGATATATCAGTCATGAGGAATATCGGTATATTTGATACATTGTTTCAAGTGTGCATTGGAGGTTTCGTGATGATTCTTTATATAAATTTCGGAGCCGCCCTTGATTTGAATTCACTAAAGAATATTATGTTGCGGCCTATAGGCCCACTGATTGGATTCGTTAGTCAATTTCTGTGCATGCCAGTACTAAGTTTTTTCATTGGATATATTCTCTTCCGTGACATGATTGAACTACGCTTAGGACTTTTCTTTACTGGCGCTACACCCGGTGGCGGCGCTTCAAATATATTCACTGTCCTTCTAGACGGCAATTTGAACTTATCAATTACAATGACCACCATCAGTAATTTGGCAGCTTTCGGTATGATGCCCTTATGGATATTTACACTTGGTGCTTTAATTTTTCACGATGGTAATTTTGCAATACCTTACAACACAATTGCAGCAATGTCATTTTCATTAGTGATACCATTAAGCATTGGAATAGCTCTACAGAAATACGCACCCGATATTTCAAAAAAAATGTCTAAATTATTGAAACCAATAGCATTAGTGTTTATAATATTCATCACCGTTTTTGCCTTCACAGTTAATTCCTATATCTTTAAACTATTCACTTGGAAGGTGAGCTAAGATTTCCATAAATATGTATGTTGTTGTGATATTCCAAAATTTGTATTTTAGATTATTGTTGCTAGTTGTGCCTTGCCTTGGATAGGTTACTTTATTGGATGGGTTTTGGCCATTCTTCTGGGCCAATCATCACAGGATGCTCTAACAATTGCAATTGAGACCGGTATTCAAAATACAGGAATTGCAATATTCATGTTAAATTTTACACTGCCACAGCCGCAAGCAGACATGACAAGTGCTGTACCTATTGCAAGCTCTATGATGACTCCACTGCCATTATTAACGATATACATAATACGTAAATTATTTTTCCGAACACATGTGGAAGAGGTGGAAAGAAGTAAAGAATTGAATGAAATCGAAGTTGAAACTATTCGTAAAAAGGAAACTACTAATCATGTCCAGCCTCCACAAGAACAACAAGAGACGGAATTATTAGCGCAAAGGTGATTAGAGACATATGAGCTCTAGATTATCCCTAGACCTGTACAGAATTTTAGAATAGCCATTTAAATTGTACATCACATATTAAATAGAAAACGATTTAATTAAAAAAATGCATTCATCGGCCGGTATTTTAAGTTTGAGAAATGTAACAATTTTTAACTGTATAAAATAAAAATGATTTTAACCTAATTAATAAATTACTAATGGTAAAGGTGGGTTTCACTTATATATAGTATATATATATATGTAGTCTTTATATTCTGGAAACTTACTTTAATTGGTTTTATATTGGTTCCTGGTAATGCTGATGCTAGCCAATCATTGATTCCGTTTGGAACAGAGTCCCAGGCAGTGTGAGGTGAGTAAAGCGCGATGGACTCCGAAAGGCACATCGATACAATTCGCTCTTTCCATTGACTAAAAAAGCATTAAATTAAAAAACTGACTTAAAATAAATCATGAGGATTGACCTTTGTCTAATTCGCTTGAGTGGAGCGAATATTGGTGGATGATAGGAAATTATCATGTCGATATTTTTGGAAACAGACTCGTGCATCACTCGTTCCGTAAGATCATTTGTAAGCATAATATTTTTAATACACCTAGTTTTAATACACCAAATGAATTAGAAATAATTTCTTAATAAAAACAATACTATTTTTACCGTTGCTTATATGGCTCTATTAGTAGTCCCACGTTATCCCAAGTTTCGGCAGCATTTATTGGGGCAAATTTTTCCAATACAGTAATAACTTCTGGCAATGTTCTACCTGACATGTTGCTATATTTACAAGCGATATGAGGGAGACGTGGTGGAGATAATATATTTTTTAACATTAAAATAAGTTCTTTATATTATTATTATTCTAAATGCAACAGTAGCAGGGTTGCCTAATGCACTTCAACCGGTGTTTCACTCCACTTTTGAGTCGAATACTACATCATTACACTTTTTCAGAAAGCACTTCACTCTTCTGAGTGCAGGGAGATGCGAAATACATATTCGAAATTTTTTTCCTTTTTATGAAATTAGGCTGTTTTTGTTCACCACAATTGTTGTTGTTCTGGTTATGGGTTCTTGGACATTTTACATTCCCCATTTTTACACTAGGCTCAAAAATTTCGACTCCGCATCCCTGAACAGTAGTACAAGGCCGCCCATATGTTTCTGACATTTGTAAAACATTGCCTTACTTAAGACATGAACCAAAGATTTATCTTTGACATGAACCTTATGTAAAAAGGCAGAAGACTGGTATCGGCAAAGGCAGCCACAAAATATTCTGTTTAAATAATTACCATAAAATTTAATAATACAAATAAATATCATACAAAAACATCAAGTATTTATAAAAAGCGAAATTTTCACAAAATTATAAATTTTCACCAAAATTTAACATTTAAAAATGTAAAAATAATTTACACAAAAATTTCAGATTTTCACCAAAATACAAAATGTTCTAAAAATTCAACATTTTCCCCAACATTCAATAATTTCACCAGAATACAACATTTTCAATAAAATTTCCCAAATGCCACATTTTCACTAATTCAACCCAAATTCAAAATTTTCACCAAAATTCATTAATTTCAAAAAAATTAAAATTTCAACCAAAATTAACCAAAATTTCACCAAAATACAAAATTTTCTCAAAATTCAAAATTTTCACCAAAATTCAACATTTTAACCAAAATTCAACATTTTTAACAAAATTTAAAATTGACACCCCTATTCAATAATTTTAACAAAGTTCAAAATTTTAAGCAAAATTAAACATTTAAACCAAAATACAAAATTTTCTCAAAATTCAACATTTTCACTAAAATTCCATAATTTCACCAAAATACAACATTTTTAATAAATTTACCAAAATTCCACATTTTCACCAAAATTAAACATTTTATCAAAATTCAAAATTTACAAAAAATTCCACATTTTCACTAAAATACAAAATATTCGCAAAATTCAAAATTTTCCCTAGAATTCAAAATTTTTACCAAAATTCAATAGTTCCAATCCAAAATTTTAACGAAAATTAAACATCTTAAAAAAATTTAACATTGATACCAAAATTCAAAATTTACACAAAAATTTCAGATTTTCACCAAAATACAAAATGTTCTAAAAATTCAACATTTTCCCCAACATTCAATAATTTCACCAGAATACATTTTCAATAAATTTACCAAAATGCCACATTTTCACTAATTCAACCAAATTCAACCCAAATTCAAAATTTTCACCAAAATTCATCAATTTCAAAAAAATTAAAATTTCAACCAAAATTAAACATTTTCACCAAAATACAAAATTTTCTCAAAATTCAACATTTTCACTAAAATTCCATAATGTCACCAAAATACAACATTTTTAATAAATTTACCAAAATTCCACATTTTCACCAAAATTAAACATTTTATCAAAATTCAAAATTTACACAAAAATCCCAAATTTTCCCCAAAATTCAATAATTTCACCAAAGTACAACATTTTAATAAATTTACAAAAATTCCACATTTTCACCAATTCAACATTTACACCCGAATTCAACATTTTCACCAAAATTCAAAACTTTTACCGAAATTCAAATTTGAATTTGGATGTACATACCTAAATACCTTTTTTTCTTAACTTAATAAGGAAGACATTTGTCCACAGCTGTAAATCCAAATTCAACATTTTAATAGGTGGGTACACCTGCGATTGATCTATGTGAAAAGGACGAAACAATGAATTACAACATTTATAGAATTGCAAAGAATATTTAACATATTAAACTTTTTAAACTTCACAAGAAGGGGAGTGGCTCTAGTAATAAAATAAAAAATCAATGTTTTTCATCTTGGATTGAACTTTATTTTTGTATGATTTTTGTTTTTACCTAATAAATACTTTTGAATCTGTAATAATATAAAGGTTAACATAAATAATTTGTTCAATTTTGATAATATTCCCACTCGAAAATACTTTGGTTATTGCTGTATAACATGAGTAATTTCTACATGCTGTTTAGTTTAATTGATTTATAGTTTAATAATTTGATTTCTTTATCAAGAATTATACGTATATTAAAAATACTTACATAAGCACATATCATATATTGATGTTTGCTTTCGGTTTCAACGATATAATATAGGAGCTAATCTATGCATAAATAAAGAATAAAAACAACTACATTATGTGTCTTAGGACCCTTTATATTTTAGTAATAAGTCACATGTCGGTTCAAAGGCCTCAAATGTACAAACTCTTATTGAACAAACTTGTATTTCTCAATTTCGCTGGAAATCGAAGGCATTTAATTTTTCCCGTGTTCCAAAGAAAGTCTTTTGGTTTTCATTTAGTTGTCTTAAGCTAGAGTGTTTTGTGAAATATTTACTTTCTATCTTTCTATAAACATCAAGTTGTATAATATTTGCTGTAAACCTGCAAGATTAATATATTCTAATAATTTTGATTTTACATAGTGTGTGTGAAAAATTTAGCGTTTGCACTGAGCATTCCAAATAATCCTATTAAACCTAATATCCAGAAGAAGTATGAGCTCCGGAGAAATAACTTATTCAGAAGAAATTCAAATATATGTATGTATATACGTGGTACTATGGTAATATCTAATCTAGTGCTTTACTCACTAATTTTACTTTAGGCTTTGGTTTGTTTCAATTTGTTTTTAGAAATGTCTCCGAATTTTGTTCGTGCGTAATCGACGCAACAGTCAGATTGGTCAACTGACGATACGCGAATTATTCTCTTTGAAAATTACACGGTTTCAGACTCCTCGAGAGTGGCTTCAGGTGATGCAACGAATCAATTGTTGTGCAGATGTCTAAGCGCGGTACTAAGTACAACCCGACCAACCCGTTCGGACTCAAGGCAGCAGTTCCCTCTTCGTTTGTCCGCAATGGGAATGTTAATGGCGCTGCATTCATTAACTATTTTAGCTAATTGACTAGAGTAGGCGAGGCGAGGATGCAGCAGGCGTTGATTATTGGACGGATGCCCCATGGACTCGATCCCTTACTTGTCAACGCCCAAAAGCTTGGCTGCCTCGTCAGCGGAGGAAAGCAGTTTGTTCAAAATGCCCTGGTCACTGATGCCCAGCAAGTTGCCGATGAGGTCCGACTGATTGTTCTGCTCTTCGGCGATGTTTTCTTTGTGCTCTCCCATCGACAAGCGGCTAACACGCCATTCATTGGTCTTGCTCAGCAGCTCCTGGATCTTGTGGGTGCGCAGGGCCAGCGTGTTGGCCATCATCATGGAGTTCGTGGTGGGAATCTGCTCGTCGTCTGACAAATCAGACCCGCTGTTGGCTGCGTTCGAGGGATCCCCGGATCCTCCGCCGCTGTGGTGCCGGCCATTGTGCTTCTTCATGTGGCGCAGCATGCTGTGCTTCAGCGTGAACTTCCGCAAGCAGATGTCGCACTGGAAGGGCCTCTCGCCAGAGTGGGTGCGCATGTGGCGGCGCAGGTCCTCCGTGGACCAGAAGCGGCGCATGCAGAAAGCACATATCACCTTGCGGTTACTGTAGTCGGGATACTTGCCCCCTTTGCCGTTGCACTCTTCGCCAGGGCGCTTCTCGTCCTCCTCCATGGAGTGGATCTGGCTGGGTTCTGGGTCGGTGTCGATTGCTCCCTTGGCCAGGAGCAATGCGAACTCATGTGCGTGCTGCAGTTTGATGTGCTCCAGGCAGTGGAATCGTTCGCCGAAGGAGCTGTCGCAGAGGTGGCACTTGAAGGGCAGCTCCGTGGAGGCCAAGGAGTTGGCATCAACTTTGGGATTGTTGGCGGCTCCGGACTGCGCTTGAGTGAGCTGGTTAAATTGGGCGGCTGCGAATTGCTTCAACAGCTGCTGCTGCTGCTTCTTCTCTTGCTCCTGCTCCTCCTGCTGCCGCAACTCCTTCTCCCTTCGTTGTTTCTCTAATTGCGCCGCTTCTTCTGCTTTGCGCTGTCTTTCCTCCTCTTCGCGTTGTCGCTGCTGCTGCTCTATTTCCTCGACAGACTTCGGGACCGGAATGGGCTCATTCACGTCCTCCGTTGGAACGTACACCGAGACCGCGGACTCCACGTTGCCGTGCTTTCGCAGCAGGTGTCGGTCGCAATTGCTCTTGGTGGTGAAGAGCAAAGGACAATGCGAGCACTTGAAGGGCTTCTGGCCGGTGTGTGTGAGGATGTGGCGTCGCAGAGAACTCGACCAGGGGAACATGCGTTGGCAATAGGGGCAGGACACTCGGTTCGGGGCCAGGCTGTAGGCGGACTTCTTCTTGGGCTCTGCTGAGGAGGAAATGTCTTCGGTGCCGGAGTTATTGCTCTCGGAGGCACTGCCGGAAGCCACCAGACCCTCCTCGTCGCTTTGCTCCATGTGGTTGACGACGTCGCTTGGTCGGAAATAGTTGTTGAACGACATCGAGTTGGTCGTGGCGTTGTCCACCAGTTTGGACACCGGCACTAAGTCTTGAGATTCGTCTTTGAATGGCGAGCTGGCCACTTCCTTCAAGAATTTCCCGACCGACTCGGCTTGAGCAATCATGGACTTCATGGTTGGGGCTCCCGATTCGGTGGCATTCTCTTTATCGGTGCCCTTCGAGTTGGCTCCGCCCTTAATGACCTGTTCCAAAATGGTTTCAGCCTCCTCCTTGGGAACCTCGTTTGGTTCAGGGTCTTCTGACTTCACCTCTTCGATCTGTTCGTCATCCACACCCGTTGGACACTCGTCCAATAGATCTTCCGCGTCATCCTCGTTCTTGTAGTTTTCATCAGCCATTTCTCCACCATCGTCATCCTCGTCGATCACAAGTCTGGAGTCATCGTCCTCCATAGACCCATTGGCATTCGCAGCGTGTCCCGCATTCGCGTTCGATGGACGCTCACTGGATGCATTGGGACCTGGCGATGGTTCGCCACAGGGGCCCAGAATCAAGTGATTCGGCGCCACACTGCTGGAGCCGTGGGCCAGAGCTTGCTGCAGGAGGTCCGTGTCCTTGCGCGCTTTCAACTGCTGCGCGAGAATCGCGTACTTGACCTGCTCGGAAATAGAAGACGTCGGGCCGAGATTGGCCGCGGCGCCGTTGTGGGCCGCGATGGCTGCGTGCAAGTGCGAGATGCTGTTCATCGCCGCCGCGCTGCTCGGGCCGCGTCCGCGCATCACGTGGTGGCCGTTGCGTTGGCGCTGCGCGTAGAACTGCGGGTGCTGCTGCTTGACGTGACGCTCCATGTTGGAGCGCAGCGTGAAGCGGGCCGAGCAGTGCTCGCAGGCGAAGGGCCGCTCGGTGCGATAGCGTCGCTGCTTCTGCTTCGGCATCAGCACTCCGTTCTTGATGACCATCTTGACGGGGCCGCCCGGCAGAACTGTCGGCGGCATGTGCGGGTGCCTGGGGATGTTCAGCGCCGAGGAGGTGGACTTGGGCAGCACGTGGTTCGCACTCAGCGGCGAGCCGGAGTTCAAGGACGACCCACTGGACTTATCGGACAGCAGTGGACTGACTTGGGGCAGCAGCGTCGATTGGGCTGTGTTCGCGTTCGACTTGCCGGCGTCGGCAGCACCAGCCGCTGCTTGCGAGGCGCCCAGCATGCGGTTCATTAGCGGGGCGTATTTCTGCAAGTCTCCCAGGTTGTTGGGCAGAAAGGAGTTCTGCAGGAAAAACGGGTTCAGTGGGTTGATGGGCGTGAACACCAAGTTGCGGTACAGCTGTTGAAAGTAATGGGCCGGATCGACGATTTTCGGCAAGGCGTCGTTGATGAGCTGCTGCTGGGCCAACAAATATTGTTGATTCTTCTCCAGGACAGAGAGGTCGAACTTAGGGTCGGCCGAAGTGTCTGGAGCTGCCGCATCCGAAGCATCAGCAGCTGGTGCTGGTCGCACTGATTGCTCGGTTGGATTTGCCGATTTAGTGGGTTTCTTGCTCAAGTCCAAAACATCCATGCTCAAGTCCATCGGCGCGGATTCTGAAGGTCGCGTGGCTGCAGCCTTTGGCCGTTCCTCGAAGTTCTCGTTGTAGCCGGACGAGGCGGTCGACTTGTCGAGCAACTGCTCCAGACTCTTCACTTGGATCTTCATCGCCTTGCTCGAGCCAATGTCGCACGTGAGCATCTCCTTCAGGTGCGAGACCGGCGTGGACCGATCCTTCGGCTGGTGGTGCTGGTACTGGAGCTCGATGTCGTCGTCGAACTCCGGCGAGGAGAAGAGGTGCAGCTTCTTGGCGGGGTCGTCGCACGAGGAGTCCTCGGAGGGGTGGTAAATGATGGCTCTCTTCACGTCGTCGCGCGTGGTCTTCGCGTGCCGGTTGCGCAGGTGCCGCTCGCAGTTGGCCTTCGTGGTGAAGGCGTAGTTGCAGACGGCGCACTCGTAGGGCCGGTCGCCGTTGTGGGTGCGCATGTGGCGCACGAGGGCCGCCTTGTCGCAGATCGAGTAGGGGCACATGTTGCACCGGAACGGGCCCGTGGGCCCCACCGAGCTCAGGTGGATGCGGTTGTGGCCCTTCAGGGCGCGCAGGTTGGGGAACACCGCCGTGCACAGCTTGCACGGGAACTCGCCGCGCAGCTTCATCTTGCGGAACTCGGACGTGAACGCGTCCTGGGCCTCCTCCTCGTCCTTGTCCAGGCCGTAGTTGCTCGACGGCGTGTTCACCGACTGCTCGAAGTTCTTGAGGAAGTTGGAGGTCGACGACGACGAGGTCATGTTGAGGATCGACTGGATGTCGGCCAGGTCTTTGGAGTCGTGCGACTGCTGGGTGAATTTGTCGTTGTCGGGCTCGAACTTGATGTCCTCGGCGGTCTCGTCCAAGGAGTGCTCGGGCGACTCCGGCGAGAGCGAGGTCATGCTGCGCGAGAGCCCCGACTTGTTGCGCAGGAACAGGTGCTTGAAGAACTCCTCGCGCCGCTGCTGCTCCTCCTCCTCGCCGTCCTCCAGACCGGCCGAGTTCTCGCTGAGGCTGCGCTGCTTCGTCCGCTGAGGGGCGCCGTCGCCGAAGCCGAAGAGCTTCAGGGACGACAGCTGGCACTCGCGCTCATGCATCTCCGCGGCGCTGGCGCACGGGAAGGCGCGCCCGCACTTCGCGCACTCGAACTTCTGGCTGGCCACGGCCGACCGCAGACTCTGCTCGCACAGGGACTTGGCGATCAGCGGGAACTTCTCGCTGGAGAAGTCGACGAACGTGAGCTCCTTGAAGCCCGCGGTCGTCTTGTGCTTGCTGCCGCACGGGTGCACGTTCAGCTGGCGGTGCGTGTGGAAGACCACGTCGCAGTGGCGGCACTTGGCGGGGATGTCGCAGTGGTCGCTGTCCATGTGGGCGCTCAGCGCCAGGATCGAGTCGAACTCGCTGGCTGGGCACACGGGGCACGGGAAGGGGGCCTGCTGCCCCCAGTGCGGGGGATGCTCCTCGGCGGCGACGTCCGACCCCGCCTCGGCGTGCGCATCGTCGCTGGCTCCGATCGTGTTGTTGTTGATGGTGGTCTTCACGCGTCGCTTCATCAACGTAATATCTTCGTCCAGGTTATCGCAGTTTTTGCGTTTGAAATTGTTGCTCGTGTTCGTGGTCTTGTTGCTGTTGCTGTTGTTGTTATTATTATTATTATTATTATTGTTATTGTTGTTGTTGTTGTTATTGTTATTATTGTTAGTTTTGATATTGTTATTGTTGTGATTATTCGAGCTCCGGCTGATGGCACTCGATGAGTCGTCCGTGGAGCAACCACCGTCGCTTTCGTAACTTTCTACGGCGCCCCCGCCACTGCTGCCGCCGCCGTTGAAGCGTCTGCCATTAGCACCTGCGCCGTTGGCTGCTCCCGTCGGCGTTGGCGTGGGCGCCCCCGGAGCAGCCGCCGCTTTAACACCTTCGCCATTGGTTAATTGCGCGCTCGCGGTGGCTGGCGTTGGCGTCGCCGTCGCCGTCAGCGCAGACGGCACGGCGGAGTGCTTCGCCGCTGTTCCGTGCGAGTTCCGGCGATGATGGTGATTGTGCTGATGCTGCTTGTGAGTGCGCATGTGGCGGTGCATGTTGCCGTTGGTGGTGAACGTGAGATGACAGTATTTGCAGTTGAAGGGCCGCTCGCCCGTGTGGACGAGCACGTGGCGGTCGAGCGAGGAGGCGGACGACAAAACCTTGAATGACAAAATGGAGACCGTTAGCAAAGGACCATCCCAACTGTCGGACGGTGTGGGCCACGTGGGGCGCCAACGCGGGGACGGGGCTTACCTTGGAGCAGATGCGGCAGGTGAAGTTCTCGGTGTCGCCGGAGGAGTAGTTGTGGCACCGGATGTGGTTCGTGAACTCGTGCGGCGTCGCCGACACCACGTCGCAGATGGGACAGACGAACTTCATGTCGTCGCGCTCCCCGAGGCCCGACTCCGGGCTGGAGGCCGTCGACGCGTCCGCCCCGTGGGGCGAGGACGACGCCGAGGAGCTCTGCGAGCCGGACGTGCGCGGGGAGTGGTGCGGCTGCTGTGCGGACTGCTGACCGGACGCCTGGGATGTGGCCGAGGCGTTCAGCAGCAGCTGGCTGGAGCTGGCGCTGCCGTCGACGAAGCCCGACTCGTTGTTGGCCCCGCAAGGCGCGTCGGCGGCGCTGCGGTTGAAGCGGAACTTCTTGCGCAGCGAGTTCGGGTTGTCCGCGTTCAGCTCCAGCTGCACGCTGCGCTTGTCCAGCCGCCCGCTGCTCCGTCGCTTGTGGTGGTGGTGGCGGTGCGGGCGGCTGGAGTTCAGGTGGAGCTTCTCGTCGGCCGACTCCTCGTCGTCGTAGTCGTTCGCCTCGTCGGAGTCGTGCAGGAGCAGCTGGCGCTGTTGCTTGTGGCTGTCGATGGCATCGTGGGAGGCGGGTTCCGCGGCGCTGGTGGCCGAGGGCTTCGGGTGGCCGCCGTCCACGTTGGGCGTGGAGGTGGCCGAGGACAGGGCGTTGAGCTTCTTTGGTGTGCGGCCCAGGTCCAGGTGCTCCAGCGAGGACTCGGATGTGGTGGAACCGCGGCGCTCCATCTTGATGGGGGCGTCGTGACTGCTCTCGTCATGGGCTATCTGTGTGGGTTCCTGAGATATGGCTGCTGCCATCGTGGGCGTGGTCGCTGGCCGCAGCATGTCGTGGACTCTTGTTGTTGCTACTGACGTGAGCTCTCAGTGGTTGTTTCGGGGTCTGCAATGAGAGGAAACATTTTGTAAAACAGAGTGCGAGATCGGTTTCAAACATAAGGAAAGCTTCTGCGAAACATTGCTAGGGGGGGTTGCGATCAAGGAAGGGGTTCTGTGAAATCGGATCAGCAAGATCCACCGCCCCGCTCCCCACCCCGACGCGATCAATATAGCTTTCAACGAATCCGATCCGCTGCTCAATGCATCTATTGAACACAATACCGCGCTCCATATGGATTCTTGTCTAAATAAACAGTTTCAGGGACATTTCTCGTGTGTTGTATTTCACGGCTGCCGTCGCCAGGTCGTTGTGTTCACTATTCACGCCGACGGACGCGACGGCAGAAGCTGCGTCCAAGGGTCTCTTCGCTTCGTGTGCAGGTTGCTGTTCACAAAGCAGCAGAGGCAGCCACGATCGCTCGGCTCCAATTGGCCCCGGCCGTGCTTGCGAATTGCAATGCGCATTTGAGCTCGAGCTCCTCTCGCCGAGGGGTGGAAGGTCGACGGCATGAATATGTACTCGGCCGCGATTTGCAAATTCGACTCAACGATCGGGTCGCATTGATCTTTGATCGGAAGGAAATCGGATGGTCACCTTCTGGGGAGGCCAGCAGCAGTCGTAGAAAGAACCTTTCCTTATCGAGCTTTGGCGTGACGCATCGAGAACCTCGGAATCGAATTATTTGTAAATTCGGCTGCGCGGATCACGATAACGATTTATTGATTTCACAAGTGAGTCATTAGGAGTTCCCCTCGGATGCGAGATACGGATCCTAATTCGGGAGCCCAGTCGGGATCGCCACAAATGAGAGTATCTTTGCAACCGTTTTCAACTCTACTCAGAAATCTGTCCACATATGGACAGATCCACATTAGTATGCGGTGAAGGACTTCCGAAAATTTCACACGAATTTAATTTTCTTCACTCATCCACTCTTGCACTCAAAATGCTCTCGTTAAAGATCACTTTCGGAAATGCTCGGATCAATGATATTCCTCTCACTATCCAGTCCATCGAATGTTCGTAGTCGCGATTTAGTTTAGAATTTAATTCAGTAATGATTTTTACCTTTTAATCAGCGTTTCACCGATATCTGGTTTCACTATTGCTGTCGCATCGACTTCACTTTGTTGTACTTATTTTTGTGTTATTTCATTGTATATTATTTTATTTTATAATCTTAATTGCATCACAGGAGGAAATAATTTAAAATATTTGTATTTCTATTTATATTTCTATTGATTTGTATGGCATTGATTAGAAAATGTTGAACGAATTTAATAGTATTGGATTATTTTCGCGTGTTCTACTATTGCACAAGCACTGTTATCTTTGGACTTCTTTGAATTATTCCTTAAATTTGTGTGTTAGAAAAAAACAATTATCCGAGCGATGCTGCCCAAGACGTATCCTCGCAGGCGGACAGATACCGAATGATTCGCCTGGGATTCGCGGAGAGTTCAGACACCAACTGTGAGTATCGAGAACCGGAGAAGTATCGTATCCGTTACACGTACGTCGCCTATGTACTCGGTTTATCTTATAAATACAAGTCGGTTTTCTTCTGCGGTGTTGTTGCTGCAGCGCTCAAATATATATCTGCGCTGGGTACTTGTGGTTGTATCTCGCTGTCAACGCGTATCTATCTGAATATCCTCCACGGCTTGCAGATGAAACTCGACTGATTTGAGACACCATCCACGGACTACTATTTAAAGAAGTTTCTCCGACGATGGCGATCCAACCTAATCCCAGCCGCGCTGCTCTGCTCTCAGCAGGCAGCGTAGGGCAGAGCAGAGCAGAGCGACGACGCTGCTCGGCAGGGAGAGTGCGAGAACGAAAGAGGGTGCCGCGAGGGAAAGCGAGAGCAAGAGCCAGAGCGACAGAGAGACACACACACACACACAGAAGCGCGCCGAGCAACCACCACCACACTCGAGTGAAGGGGCCGCCGGAAGAGCCAGATAAATGCTCCGCAGATAAAGGCCCAGCACGACGGAGGAGACACGCACACCACCACACGCTCGCACTCACGCTCCAGCCCCACTGAGCACACATCACTCGCTCTCTCGCTCGCAGCAGTCTCCGAGCTCTGGCTGCGGGCTGCAGCCAACGTCCTGCTCTCTTTCCGAGAGGCGCGCGTCTCTCAGGGCCGAGTCATCTGGGCAGCTCGCTCTCACTCGTTCGCTCCACTCTACTCGGCGATGGGACGGAACGGGACGGGGAGGCCAACGAGATCGCGCTGGGTTTGTGTGTGTGTGTGTGTTAGTGGACGCTGCTGGACTCCTGCGAGCGGGGGAAATGAGAGCATGTACATAGGTGCGTCAGCCGCAGATACTGCTCTGGAGATGGGAGGACAGAGAGCTCACGCCAATGGGGGAGCGGAGCCTGCGGGACACGGAGTGGGGGACACTTGGAAGCCACGAAGTAAATAAGGGAAGGCTCTGTTTCGAGCCATTTACTTTCCGGGAAAATCCCAAGGCAGAATCCTTTGGGCGGGATTCTGGCTCTGCAGGAGATCCCAGTTCGTTGGATCGAAGTTCGGAGCAGGGCTCGACGTTAGATGGTCGATTAGGTGGCGGGGGCGGTGTGGCGTGCTTTTCCCGGATAATTGCGCCATTTAGTGGCAGTTAGCGCCGCATTAACGAACAAGTCGGCTTCCCATCTGTGTGAAAATCACATCAAAGCCGTGGATCGCTTCAAAGAAGCACTTGGAATGAAATGAAAAGTGAAGCATGAACGGATTCCCGGGATTCCAGTTACTTCGCTGCCTCTGACGGCTGCTCGCAGACAATGGCTGGGCTAATTAATTTAATAACTTTCGTTGCCACCGCCAACCGAGGTTCGCGTCGTCTTCGCCGGGTCGGGCGGGGCAAGTGTCGAACTTGGCGTTCGCGGGCCGCACGCTACGCTTGCGTTTCCAAGGCATCAGTCGCGACCAATATTTCGCGGATTGGCAGGCGAACAAACAGACGTGGGAACGGCTTATTGTATTGGAACTAGTCGAAGGTTGAGGGCTCCCGGTGTGCCAGTTGTGCGACCCTGTCGTGGTCCAGAACTGGCTGACTCACTGGAGCGCCGTCTGGGCTCCCTCGCTACACCCGATTTGTTGACGTTGCGGATTTGATGGATTTATGACGCGATTTGGCATCACATTCAGAGGGACACGTACCATGGCGGCAGGTACCAAGGCCCGATGACGATCGGACAGACGCTGTCTGTTTGCATAGGTCATCGCCACACATGCGCGCCGTGTCGCTCGATCATATCCGATGTGTCGACTGTCTGTCTCTCTATCTATCGGGCTGTCATTGCCTGGGCAGACGCCTCTGAATTTGAGCGACGTCAGAGTCGTTAGGCTCGGCGCACGCTCAGCGGACACTCGAAGGACGCACTGGACGACCGCGCTAATTGACGCGCATTCATTAACTCACACACACACACTAATACACTGCCGTGGATGACATGCGCGGTTCGCTATTTGGGTATCGTAGGCGCAGAGGGTTCGATTTACGAATTCGATGAGCCCCGGTGACGAGCATCTCCTCGGTGATTCAACAACGCCTAACGACGTCTTCGTCGGAACGACCGTCGGGCACCGTTTATGAGTAAGCGATAAGCATTATCTGCACCCATTACGAGCCAAGTTCCAGCTGAGTCCGTGGGTCGGGCGAAAGCGGACTGGGTCCTGGCTGGGTCCAACCAGATCGGGAGCCACGAGTGGGCGAAGGGTTTGCGAATCTCGTCGCGATCGTGGTTCTTCTGCATGATGAGGTTTATCGGAGTTTATGAGGGAATGAAAGACCTACCGATTGAAGGCCGCTCGCTGCGATCCACCGCTGGAGGTTGAGAAACGAGGCGAGATATTGAACAGCGAATGTCGGCAAACATGGGTGTGAGCCCGAAGTGAGCCAACGGCTCCGTCTCCGGCGTGCACTGAACCCACAAGACCCAAGCTAGTTCAAGTGGATCGTTATCCCGGTTTCCGTCGCTTAGTAAGCGCTCTCGCGGCCTCGTCGACAATGAGACATGAACTCAATCGGAGCTTCTGGTTGTGGCCTCGATCTGCGTCTTGTCCAAGTCACCCCGACTAGATTCGTGCGCACTGACTTTTCACGGCGGCTCCAACGGCCGGACTGATCGCATCGACGCGAGGTGCCCGAGATACGGCGATCTCCAATTGAAGATTTATCGCTTGCTATCAGCAACTTGAGGCTGTGCGCGCTGCGAAAGGTGAGAGTGTCAATATTTGCCCAAGTGGGCGAAGTGGTGCCATCCATCCATTCATTCGGCGGAGAGATGCCCGATGATGACTTTGAGATCTTGTCGCTTTAGTGCATAATTAAGCCAACAAGCACCGAGCCGGCGGAGATCTGCGCCGAGATACGCGGCAGGTAGCTAGCGCACAATGGGCTGATTTCGGCACCGGGGATTCGATCGCGCCTCGCTGATCGCGTCGCCAATTAGACCAACAGACCGATCAGCGAATGATGCGCCGTCGCCTCGCTGTCTCTCGGCCGACAACCGTCGCCGACCGCTTCGTCGCAGCTGCAGGTGTCGACGCCGGAGGTGTTTGCCCGAGCATCCGCCGGCCGAGCCGCTGAGTATCTTTCGCTGTCGAAGGCGACATCGATTTCCTGCGCTGCACATGCGGAGACGTTCCCGTGGGCAAACAAACCGTGCGTCTGCCCGCGCCCGCACTTTTATCACTCGCATCGTTTGTCGCCACATCTTCTCGGCGACTGATGGCGGGCGCAATCATTACAAATTGCTTTGTTTGGAGGAAAATAAACCGATAACAGTATTTGCGAACATCGTTTTGCATTGCGGCTGGGGCGAGATACAGATACAGCCGCAGTCACATCCACATCCGACAGACGACAGTCGTCGGCCGGAGACCTTCGATTGCGTTTTATGATCTATCTTTATCTGCGGCTCGGCAGACATCAAGGTGTCTGTTGTCGGAGTCACTCGTCAGACGAACGACGGACTCATCTCGCGTCATCCCCGCCTGGATTCGGTTGGGGGCGAGAGGGAACTTGGCGAATTCGCTCCAGCGTCTTCTCCTCTTCCGGGCCATGGATCGGGAAGTCGGGCAGAGGCAGCGATCGGAGATATAACCCCGGCCACTTGCTGCGCACCGAAACACATCATCAGTCAATATATCTTATCTAAGGTGCCGACAGTATTATGCGGAAAGTGTTAAGTGTTCTCGGCTCGGGGGAATTACTCCATGGACTTTGTTTGTCAAGAGCGATTGCTCACGCCGCGAGCTCCACACCAGATATCTCGTTGCTTTCATGGCAGAAAAGTTGTGAAATCTCTGAATACCTGGGGCGGTACAACCAGGGGGGTGGAACAGACGCACTAGGGGACGATCGTGCTCCTCCAGGAACACGGCTGCGTCCTTGGCCACCGCACACTCGCACACATTTATCTCCAAGTGATTGAGACTGTTTCCATCTTATCCGCCGCCAACTATCTCTGATTGATAAACAGCCAGCCAGAGTTTCGGCTCGAGCAACAACAAAGCCGCAGCAAATTCCAAAAACCCGAGGCTCCACCCTGTTCCGCGACCAGCCGATCATTCTGCCAGAGTGAATCACTGATTGGTCTGACGTGAGCGGCTCCCCATGATCGATCTCGCTGTCCCATTGACGCGTTTCCTCCTCGGCCCAGGGCCCATCGGATCCCGTCCTATCGCCCACAGATTCGCCCGCCCCTAATCAATCGAGGTCAGTTCGGTGCGCTGCAGTATCCAAAGCCATTCATGGCTTGTGTCGTGAACGAAGGGTTCTCCGTGTTTGTGTATCTCTTATCTGGAATAATTTCTCCTGCTGCTTCGAGTTCAAATTTCAACTCGAATTTCGTTGTTCTTTCGTTGAGTTCAAATGCGGAGTCGGCCGTCGGACGAAAAATCAATTAATAATTTTTATTTCATTAACTCGGAGGCTTTCCTTATCACTTCTTGTGATGGCTGCTGCTGCCTCTGCGGTTGTGGTTGTACTTGTTGTTCCTTGTGTTGTTGTTGGCGGGTTCTTTGTGATGGGGCTTATCGCCAATTGGCAAGAAGATACGCCACACACCTTGATGTCGATAATTTGTCTTGCTCCATTAAGACTTTCCAAAGCGACCGGGTTGTTCCTCCTCTTGCCTGCCTGCGTGATCGAACTCGATGAGATCGTGTTGTTGTAATAGGCATTAGCTTCCATTCGAACACTCGGAGCGGCCACGTTGCCAGCTCCGCGTTGGTGCAATTGGCGACAAAGTCGATCGGCGCGCTGCCGCCATCTGACGGAGTACAGATGATTGATACGTTTTACTCCCTGAGCTTCTGGCCCGCTTGCGTTCGGCCGATAAAGAGTGGGGTGAGTTCACACTCGAAATGGATCGGATATTTCACTGGTGATCGATCGGTCGATCGTCAGGGCTGTGTCTGATTCTCTGCGTCTTTTGCGGCCTCTGCAACCTTGCTCTAAAACGGAAGCCATCTTCCTGTCTTCATTTCCATGACTCGATGCTTCCGTCTCATACATCCATATCCCACATCGTCTCGTACCCATGGCCCGAAACACGGGCCAGCTTCCTCTCAGATATTCCACTCTTGCCAAAGTTCGTGACCCTCCCCACAGCTTCTGCCCCCAGTCGGATGCCAAGAACCCTCTTGCGCAACCCCATGTAATTGCATAACCCGGTGTATCCGCCCAATGACTTCGGAACTCGACTTCCCTATTGGCAAGAAACAAGCGTCCGACTCGCATCTGGCCGACAAAGCACTCGGTCGGATCGACCTGTTCGCTCGCTCCGTCTGATGCCGTCCAGTACTCGAGCAACGACACGTACTCCTGATAAGTTCCGCCCCTCGCCGCGTCGCGTCCCTGGCCAGCGGGGAGGCGGAAGACGTGACGATCATTCGCCTCAGGGAAAGCGTGATGCGCAAATCCGACGATTCGAACGACTCCGGCGGAGCGCACAACTGCATTCGCGGGCAATTAGAGGCTTGACCAAGATTAGGCGGGCTCCACCGATCGCCCTCTAGATTGCGCCAATAACATCGATTTCGATGGCAGCGAGTCCGCCGATATCTCTCCGACGACACATCTTATCGAACTCCATGGAAGCGCTCGGCCGTGTGTCGCGGCTCGGTGTTGGTCTGATGACTTCGTCTAGCGGGAGCAGGGTGGCTTCTTGGGAATTTGGGTTTCATTAAGTCATGTGACCAGGTTCGCTTTAAGCTTCTTCTTACCAGCGGTTGGTCGTCTCAGGCCATGGGTCTGATCCATGATCTATTGCGCGACATTCTTCCCCGTTTGGACCGTCGTCTTATTTAATCGATCGTGGTGATACAACAATGTTCCGAAGACATCAAATTCACCGAGTCGAGGTGAACCACTAACTAACCCTTGTCGCAAAGCGGTTTATGATAGATGAAGCGTCGATGGCTTCCTGATAAGATAGTGGTGCAATAATATTGAATTTATTGGCGTAAGATTTTCGAGCGACTTCGCTTCATCGATTCCTAGAACCAGACGACGAACTTTCTGTCGAGCTGTGCCATGTTTCTTTGTGTGTCTTTCGACCCAATGCCAATCCAGCAAACTGATATCTGGTAGCTAGTGAAATGTAGCCTGCATCATGGAGTCCCGCCCGCAGTAGACGGGTTGAGAAGACGAAGTCAAAGCTGCGCCTACAGCAGATGTGATGAACAGCGATATCTCTCGTGGGCTAGGCAGCAATCGGCCGCAGACCCACATCTAACCCAATACAAAACCAACAACTACTCCCCACCCACTCCCACGGGCCGAGCCAATGGTGGCAGCCAGGTGAAAAGTACAGTTGCACGTCCTCGACTAACACTTGAGCAGGTCGAATAAATTATTCAAATGTCCTGGCGGTTTGCGAGCCAAAACTAAGTTGCTCTGAAGGTTCTACTTATATGAAAAACTTTTGTCAACATGTCTTTTGGGACGCATACACGAGAGCCCCCCCACACACACACACACATACACACATACACAGACAAACTCACACACATGTACTCTCTTTATGTACCCGCTGATGAGCTACATACGGAGGAAACATCATCGCTTCAGCCGACGACACTCGAAGAAATGGCGCACTTAATTTCTCGTGTGCTCTCTCACCGAAATCAGCAAACAGAACGACTTCTGGTGAAATTTCTCCGAGTGTATCACCACTGCAGGTGGGCAGAAGGTCGTTGGGGAGGCCAGCGGCAATGGTGGAGTGGGGGGCGTGGACATTATCTTTATTGCGCCAAGAGTGTGTTCAATACGTTTGCCTCAATGTTGTGTTGCCCACCGTCCATGTGGCGCATTGCTAATGGCCTTCGACTCGACTGAGCGAACGTCGTTTGCTCCTCGTGAGAGGATTGGGAAGCAGGCCGAGGAGGATGGGACGAGCCACGATGGACTTGGTCGGTTTCCGAGTGGAGTTTCGAAGTCGCAAATGGATTGGCATTCATCGGGTGTACGGGGAGACGAAGGCAAGGCATGGGTCACTGAGACCACTTCGGACGACTGATGGTACCTCGTTCTCAACTCTATTCAGAGGCCCCAAATACGCAGGATGAACTGCGAGAGCGAAGCCTGAATCGACTTAATCGATTATTTCGCCATCTCCATCGAGGGCCCCTTTCTCGAGAGACGTCTGTCTGGCTGTTCCCAATAAACGGACTTGGCCACACCCGCTTCGCCCTGCAGCCGGCCTCTCGCTGTTGCCACGCAGTTAATGGCAGCGATTCCGCAGAACCCCGAGATGGATTCCGGAAAATCTGATTGGCGAACGAGTTCCCAGTAGCCGGCCGAGAACAACCGCCCCCGTGCCAAAACGAACGATGCCGCCGCAACCCTCACTGCGAACGACACAAACGAAACGAAAATATCAGAACGAAACCTTCATCTTGGAGCGCACGGAGAAGTATTGATTTTTCTGGAATCATTTACCGAGCTGATGTTCCACCTCTGCGCGGTGTGTACCACAACATGGTGCCCGACAGTATATAGGGGTGGCGGTGGCGGTGGCGGTGACGCGGTGGTCGTGCAACCACCACCCACCCACTCACGGACACACACAGAGACAACGACAACGCTGTGCTATGCTATGTATGTATGTATGTATGTACGCAGAACAGAACAGAACAGAACAACGGCCACGATAGCATTGAGGATACCGAGAAGGTATCCGGAGAGCCATCAGCTTTTGAGAGCAGAGCAGTCATTTACGTTGGAGCAGCGAACATCCACAACAATAGCAATAACAAGAACAACAACAAAAACAACAGTAACAACAGTAACAACAACAATAACAATAACAAAAGCACAAGCTATGATGACGAGGCTACAGAGGGAAGAAAATAACATTTTCATAGATTTTTTCTTAGAAATGGAAAATCCAATTAGGAACGAATAAACGAATAAAAGGTAGATGGAAATAGGCGAAGGGAAACGTTTCACCTGCCGCCGTCGGACGGGGTGGCCACCCTGGCCACGGGGAATGAAATGAAATTCCCGCAGAACCGGGCAGGGTGGCAGCATTGGAAAAACCGAAAACGAAATCAACAAACCGAAACATGCAGACGACATCCACCCAGTGGAGAGCGCGCGGATGACGCATCCGAACCCTCAGTTTGAGGCTGGTTTCGCAAGAGAAGAGCCCGGACTCCTCCACTGAGATTCGTCAGAGACACAGAAATCCATTTCTCTCGGTGTTCAAGATAAATCCTTTCCTTTCGATTTCGCTCGGTTGTTCGTTCAGCAGGATCCGTAGTTAAGGATCGGCCTATGGATCAGTCCGTAGACCACAATCATCGTTAAGGCGGCACCGACTTCCAAGGGGCGGAAAGTGGACGAAACTCGACGCAATAAAGTGGCGAGTTTCAAGGATTTGGCAGGGCTTCAAAGGGCCTGGGGCCACGTTATGCAACCGCTGCCGAGTGCGACACTTGCGGACGCTCTTCGAATGGGGGGATTCTTGAATGGCTTCGCGCAATTGCTGCATCAATAAATCCACGTATCCTGGGGCTGCCAGGTCAGGCCGTCATTGGGGCTGGGTCGGCACAGGGGGGGTGCGCATAGTTGAGAAAGTATTTGCTGGCTTCTGGCCTCGAAGGCAGAGTGTATCTCGGATGTACATGTACATACATAAATGCGAGCGCTCTGCTCGGTTTCGTTTGTCCTCATTGGGTAGTCGTGGAAACGCTGATTAAATAGATGTTTCTGGTGTAGACAACCCAGACACGTCCGCACGCTTCGTACGGCGAATGCGCATCCGAGACAGAGCTAGAGCTCGAGGCACTCTTCCTCTCTTCCAATGGGCGTCCTCGTGGTCCAATCCGAGTCTCATCCCATCTCATCAATCTTCAAGCGATTACTCGCCCTGTATTTTGAGGGGGATTCCGGAGTCAGGAGTCGTCAGTTGCCTTCATCCGTCTCAAAGTACGGCGGGCAGATTTCGCAGCATATCGGACTCAGGGGTTCAGTCGCCAGTGGCCACGCCCATGCAGCACAACAGTGCGACTCCTGCACTGTCTGCGGCCCTCTGCTACATATGCATACACATATGTACTTGGAAATGTATCTATGTGTGAGCACACAGCACACACGGCTCGAAGATTGCATTCGTTTGCTGACGCTATCCTCTGAGCGAGGGTGGAAAGTTGAGGACTTAAGGATGGCTCCGTCCGTCCGTCCGTCCGTCCGTCCACCAAACAATTGCGGCCCGAACCCTCGCCCTCGTTTCATATGCCATGGATAAGCACACGCTGTGTGTGTGTGTGTGCTCCGTGTGTGAATGTGTGTGCTGAGCGAAGATTGCCTCTGCTCAGCTCGAGAGAGAACTCCGGCTTCCTCCCGAACTCCAAGCCCCGCAGTCCCCAGGGCCCTGGTGACAGCCGGGCCATTCCGTGGAGGCCAACTGAATGCTGCCATCGCGTGATGTTGGCCTCGGCCTCGTCCGCACAGCCACAGGCACGCACGGCCACCACTACACTCACAGGTCCGTATGTTTTTGGGGATTATTCGCCCTCGATGTCGGCAGGGGAGAGACGAGAGGTGGAGGGCTCATGTCTAATAGGATATACGTGCGGTAATTCTAGCCGAGGACGAGGATAGAAATGCGTGTCTCAATTGCTGGGCGGTACCCACGGCTGATTCCCTTGGAGAGGCCCCCGACGACCCATTGAGAAGAGCTCCCGTCTCCCTTGGGGAGGCCTCATGGGGCTCTGCAGGGACCTGGGACGACTCGGGGTACTTCGAGAGCAGTCTTCGAGCGGCCAAGTCATCATCATTACCTCGGCGGGTTTCCTGTGCCTTCTTCTCCTCCTCTCTTGCTCCGCGGAACATTTCCAGCCGCCTGCAGCAGTGGCTGCCGCTAAGCCGTTGCCAACGTCCACCGGACCCAGCCAATCGTGACGGATCCACGATCGTCGTCGTCGTCGTCATCTGCGGAAGCATCGAAACGTGGCGAAGCAATATCCAGAGACTTGTGCGCGGTGCGGAGGACGCCATCGCCGAGAACGAAGCACAAGACGCAACTCTCTTGTAGTGGTGCATCGAGAACGATCGGAGAGCGGGTTCATCTGCGGGTTATAATGTGAGATGAGGGGAGAGGGACCAGACTCCATCACGAACGATCGGCCGCGGCGTTCGATCGCCCAATCGTCGTGACCAAGTGAGATGATCGTTCTGCAGACGCGAACCAAAGCACGGCGAGGCCAATGACAACGAATAGATGCTCCCACTCTCGCTCTCTATCTCTCCCTCTCTCTCTCAGTGTCGATCTCCCACTCTCGATGACGGGCTCTCTGACCACGCCGGCTATTGGAAGCCGGCAGTCGCCATGGAGACGGCGCTCAAATGTAAATCCGAAAATAAACACCACCCGCAGACAGAGATTGATGATGATGACGACGATAACGATGATCGCGGCCACCGAGATCACTGTAGCGCTGGGCTCCCCGGATCCCCCCGCGGAGGGGGTCGACAGACGTCGGCGTCCGCTGCCCGACCGCGTCGTGATTGTGATTCCGATTGTGATTGTGGTGGTGTTTGTGATCTGTGTGCTCGCCGGCGCATGGCTTCGGCGCGATTTATTTATTTATTGGCTCGTTTCTTCCACCATCTTTGATTCCTCATCTCTGTGCTTTGTGATCTCGCTGTGGTGTGCTTCGGCTCGATCACAGTCCATCTGTGTGTGTGTCAGTGTGTGCGGTTGGAGCGTTCTCTGTGTCGGTTGGCGTTGGTTCCCTCCATTGTTTCGCGCACGCGGACCTCGTGCTCTGATCTCGACGCCTTCTTCTTTATGGCCACATTGATCTTGAGATGGTCCGTCCGCCCGCAGACGACCAGCTCGACCCGGGTCCGATGCGAATGAAATATGCTAATGGCGTTGAGGCGGACATGGCCGTCAACTCTGGCCTTTGTTGGCTTGCCTGAAACCAAGTGTGGTCAGGGCTCGGAAGGAAGGAAAATACCCACTTCATCCTCGATTTCTTCTACTCGATTTCTTCCACCGATCGTTCGCTTGTTTCCCAGATCAGGCCGAAACAAGCGGACCCTGATGGGGCTCTCGAATTAGGAGCACCGAACGCGAATCCGATCTGAACTCATATTCCCCTCATTGCATGCAGTCGTCGCCGTTGACGCGGGCAGCCGGCGATATGGTAATGCGGGATTCGGTCCCTCGGTGTACAACCTCTACCTTCGCCATCATCACCATCACCATCAGCAGCTACAGCGCCATCGCCATCTCTACGAACGACATCAGCAAGCACACGGATACTGACAGCAGCAGTGATCACCGGCAGATGTAGGTATACGGTAATACCCCAATACACACACTAATACATCATATACTCGCACTCACACAGGGAGACCTCCGTGCCCCACGGCGGCAGCGCGTTCTCCCAGACCCAGACCGGGGCGCTTATGTGCGCGGCGTGGTATGGAACATACGAACATAGGTAGGTTGACGTGCCTCTTCGGCCAGACCTTGAAACAGTTCAAAACCGTAAACGGTTCAGTGATCATTGATGTAAAAAAAGATAATGGATGCATCTCCAGCCCGCTCTGTATTTCGGTGTAATCTTCTTCGTTTCGCATCTTCCCCGATGCGAGGCAGCGTGGGGCGGGAGGGGAGCGGGTCGAGCGGAGTCGCTGGAGTCGTTCAGCCGTTGCGGCGCACACCGCAGTTGGCCCGTAGCACATCACATTCGCAGTTGTTGTCTCACATCCACACACACACAGACAGACAGACAGACAGACAGACGTCAGCCAGCACATAGAACTGTCAGCTGCCGACTCCAGCGCGAGTTCAAGTACATAATAAATACATCGGGGACCGTCTTCGCCGCGCCCTCGCGCCACGACTTTCTTCGCGCATCTTCGTAGATGCAGACGCCCGACCGTAGGGTTTGTTGGATGGATCGATGTGGAAGGCTCGCAGGTTGTTAATGCGGCTAAAAGAGCCGTGCTTAGTCACAGGGAGGAAGGGCAATGAACACTGAGGTACCGCCGATTCATCAATGGCTCAGAAACCTCCCCCGTATCCCATGGACGCGCTCGCGTTTCCTCAGTTAAAGATCTTCCTCGCATTGGCCACTCTCTGGAGTTCGGTTTGTTGCGCCGTCATGTTCGCTTTGGGCCGACTTCGCCGTGAAAAGCAACCCCGCGTTCAGGGAGAAAGGCCATTTGTTTGGCAACAGGGAATCGTGGCCCAACGGCGGACTGAAAGGACGGAAGGACGGAAGGAACAAACAAAGGAAGGAACGCAGGCAGGCGAGTGTCGGAAGAAACGTTGGGGGAAGTCAACCAGAACCGTTGTCAGGTTTCCCTCTCTGTAACTGCCACGCAGGAGGAACACAAATTACTTTTCAACTGCAAGGTTTTCACTTCCCCCATGTACATATGTACCCCGATATACTACAAGTACATGTGTGCATGTGCACACAGAGACACACATAGTTGACACATGCAGTCGCCGAGAACGAGAACGAGAGCAGAGCACTCGTTTGGATATCGCGATATTGAATTTCTTTCTGGCTTCGTCCAAAAAGATGCACTCCGGCACGCGAAACTGATGAACTTGCGAAAACTCATGCAGTTTCGTCTGAACGACTTGATACAGTTCTCGGTAACATTATCCACCAGCTGAAGTTCTGGGAGTCGCTCGGTATATATGGCACACCCATACTGCATCGGAAAGTCGGAGTCCACTTCGAAAAGATCGACGACGCGAAAATTCGGCAGTCGACGGTTGTAGAACTGAACTGCTTCGGCTGCTTCTTTATGCTACACAACTACTTCCACGTGCCATAGACAGGGTGGTAAATGGGTTTTTGTCCCTTGGATTGGGGTGGATATTTCGTTATACCGTCGGCTATTAAACAAGCACCTGTCCTTGTGCAGGGCGCGAAGACGCCGCGTTCTCAGATGAGATCACTAGCACGGGTCATTCGGAAAAGATCGACTAACACGGGTCATGTCGGGTGAGCAGGGAAGCCCCGATAGTAGTACAGTGCGCCCGAATAGGACTCGCGTCGCCTCGGGTTCTCCCACGACCGAGTCAGTCTGGCAGACGCTCCTCGCATCCCCCTCCACCTCCACCTCCACCGCCCTCCCTCGCTGCTCGCGGCGAATGTCAACACGATTTTTATCTCTCAGCCCGACTCGAAGTTCTATTTGTTTTCATTGAAAGTATCGATTTTTACTAAGCGCCTCACTTTTCTCGCTCGTGCGACGTAACGAACTGTTGTCGTTTTCTGTGCAAACACCAACAGACAGACGGGCGGACAGACGCACGGACAGACAGACAGACAGACACGACGCCTCATCACTCGGCTCGCTGCGCTTCTCCGTTCCCTGTATCCGACGGCTCTGGGTTCGCTTTTATTTATTTTGGCTGGTTTATTGTTTTTTCGGTGCGGATCCACGGCTTCGCCCAGTTCAGTTTTTTCCCCGCTAACTCCGGGTTCGCTCCACATTCACATCCGCCGACGCCGCCGACCCACCGTCGTCGTCGATCGGCCGATGCATCATCATCACCACGTCGGACGGGGGAGTTGCGTCGACTCCGACTCCGTCGCTGTATCGGGTTTCCTGGATCTGGTTCTCTCTCGTGCTTCTCGCCTTGCCCGTGATGAGGAGGTGCGAATATGACATTTCAGACGGCGGTCTCTTCCGGAGGGTGGTCGTGAATCTCGCGGCAGATGCTTCGCTGAGTCCCACCAGCCGCATTCCCAGGAAGGTCGCTCTAACTAAGTCGGACGCGTGTTTGCTTTGGAAGTCGATACAGTTCCGAAACTCGGTTGGTTTTTTATGAACTTCCCCCTTTCGGAGAGCCCGGGAAAGGAATAATTGTGGGAAGCAGTTCTATTTGATATTAGTATAAGGATATAAGGATCTTCGGGCATATAAGGATGCGTGTCCGAACCCCTCATGTCCAGAATGGAAAAAGAATGCGCGAGGTGAGGCTGTAACTCATACACAGAATAGCCACGAATGGTCATCAAACTGGTTCTAGCTAGAGGAGAACCTGCTGTGGTGGAAATGTGGAAATGGAAAAAGCAACCCCGTGGACGTGGACAGGTGCAGGCAGGTGTTTCCTCTATGAGGCGACAACACACCGCACGCAGACATGAGATTAATGAGGAGCGCTATTAACACACACACATGCGAGTGGGACTAATTAATATCACAACGGCTGACGCCCTGGAGCGGAGGCCTTAGCCACGAGCCACAAGATGCACCTTGCGAGACGAGACTCCTAGACGCATAGATGCCGAACAACCTGCCGGGGCTGGGGATGAAGGTTCCACATGAGAAGAGCCTGGAAAATGCGTGAGCCTGTGCCTTGCAGATGAGGGAATCTATTTGGAATTAGTCTCCCCTCCAACCGGCCCCCAGATCGAACTCCGATTCAGTGCACAGGGGAGAGTCGAATAAAGAAAGAAACTGCTACCGGCAATAATTGAAAGTGCTGGGGAAGATCGGGGGCGAGAGGGCGAGAGGGCGATCGATCGATCGATCGAGGCGACGGAACAACAACATTGGGCAATTGTGTCGCGTCCGCAAATTCAGAAGTCAATCACCCCGAGGCCACAAATGCAAGCCGAGGCAAACTGATGATCGAGCAGAGGATGCGGTCGGCGATGTCGACTGAATGCTCCCACCTGACGGCTGGCTGGCTTGCAACATGCTGTCGTTTCGGAGCTTCCCTTTCCTTTGCTTTCCTTCCACTTCCAATTTCAACCGACCAACCGACGCCGGCCGCCGTGAGTGAGCGATGTATTATTTATTGTTTATAAGCACGACTATTTACATACAGATATATATTTATTGCTCGTGGCTCTGCCCGCATTCTTGCATTGGCAGCATTCGCGGCGGCGGAGGTGTCGATTTTCCGACTGTAGACTGAGTCTCGGTGGCCAGTATCTTGGCCTCTCCCCTGATCTTCGCTCCCCCGCGCCCTCGTTGGCCGCCCCACCACTGGAGGATGATTAAAAGTCACTCTACGAACTATTGACAAATCTGCTCCAGCAGTTGGCGAGCTTTCGAAAAGAGCCTCTTGGCAGCCTCAGTGGCCTCAGGCGTTACACAAAAGCGTTAACTCGAGAAATACAGGCGACGACAACAACTTTAAAATTCGCCACACGGATTTCGCGAGAAACTCTGCTGCCATCGTTTTTCTTTATTTTCAAGTTGTTATTGTTTGGTCGTTTGTGTGTATGTGTGTGTGTACCGTGGTATGGCGTGTCATTGTTGTTGTTGCTACGAATTCGATTGTTTTGCTCACTGCTTGTCGTTGTGGTGGACGTCTGTGTGTGTGTGTGTGTCACAGTTCGGGCCCGCAATTTATCTGTCCACTTAGTAGCCAAATTGTTGGCCGTAGTGACCGCAAGGCACGCATTCCGGGATGCTTCGCAGCTCCGAAGGCCGCGCAGGCGCTGTTGGCAACCGCAGCATGGGTTTTTCTACCAAGGAGACCTGAGACAGCCTGAGATGCGATGGAACCAGAGTCCCAAGCATCTGTCTGAAGCTATTGGGAACTCTCCAGGTCGGCAGATGTCACTGCGTCGCCCTCGTGGGTTGCGTGTTTACAAATGAGGGGAGCCGCGAGTCCCGCCCCCTGGTGGAGGCTTCGCTTTCGACCCCCTCTCTGCAAACAAAGTATTTTTGTTTATTTCGAAAAAAGGGTCCGCTCACCTAGTGGAATCTGGTTCGGTTGCTGCTCCGATCGCCAACTGGACGCCAGACGTCAGTTCGATGAGGAGCGTTTGTCGTGCGACGGCTGGGAATTCCAACGAAAGTCTCAACGCGGCGGCACTGATTAGATAAGTCGGGCCAATAAGTGGCGCATCGCTCGGTCCAAACGGGGCTGCCAACACTAGCGCAACGACACCAACACAAATGTACACTGTGAACGCGCTACTGGAAACTCGCTGCTGACGGACAAGGGTCGATATCTCCGAAACGGTTGGAAAACGATACAGAAACTAATGTCAAACGTCACTGAGTTCCATCTGTATCGTCAGATACAGATACAGATTTCCGAAGTGAACTCCCACTTCCGAAGTGGACGCAGAGTGTTTTCGGATTCGATAGCCGAAAAGTATCTCGCGGATGGACGCCGCCGCCGCTGCTGCTGCTGCTCCACCAACACACTGCTCGTGTATGTGCGCCGTCGGAGAGCGAACCTCGCGAGCAGCCGCCGACTGGGGCTGCCAGATTCGCGCGGGTCGACCGGGTTCGTGCGGTTCGAGCGATCTGAGCCAGAGCACGAACACGCGTGAGCCAAGTCTGAAGAAGTCGAGCGGCCCCGCGCTCGCACAACCCCACGAAGCCCCGCCGAACTGAGTACACAACCTGGGGCTCCCTCTGTAGGGTATCGGGCAGCTCACTGCGAATCGCCAGACTCTTGCCAAAACCATTCGTCCGTCGTCAGTTCTCTCTCTCTCAGTCTCTCTGCGCTATTTGAGCAATTGCGCACTGTTTTCTCTCGCTGTCTTTCCTTTTCACTCTCTCTCTCTCTCACTCTCTCTCCTCGGGAGCCCCACCGAAACCCTTCGAAGAAGCAAATCAGCTCCTCTCTTACTAGGACGGCAGAGGTCCTTGATTGCGTCACGGGGTCCTGACCAAAAAATCACTTTCGCGAAGAAGCTTCACTAACGGATTCCGATCCCATAGAGATCATTATACAAGTCGTTATATCGATAATTATATCGAGCATTATATAGATTATTATATAGTTCTGTTTATACAGTTTATTATGTTGATCATTATATTTATTTTATAGATCTTTGTATAAATCATTTTATAGATCTTTGTATAAATCATTTTATAGATCATTATATAGATCATTACATGCATCATTATGAATGGAACTGGGCAAGCAGTCGTCGATAGCATCCACATGGTCCGACCCGTCGAACTTGGGCTCGTTCTGAACTCCATCCAGCCATGGAATGGAACTCGGACCAACACCTCTTCCTCCCGTTCGACGCCCCCCAAACTTCCGAATTACGATTTCCCGCTGGCCCTCAAAACAACAATAACAATGAAGACTCCGCAGCGAAACCACAACAGCAACGAGCTGAGTAAATAAAAACAAGGTGCGAGAACGAGAGAGAAATAGAGGAGAGCAAGAGAAGAGCACACTCTCATCGCGCTAGAAAGGGAGAGGAGTAAACTCAGCTCAGCTCTCATCGACTTCGCCATCCGTGTATCTTGACGTCGCCGAGAGGTTGAGAGAGAGAGAAATCGAAAGAGAGAGAGAATGGAAGAGCAAAACAAATACACGCACACCGCACATAGATACCTCACACAGATACTCGCTCTCAGCGGCATCGCTCGCAGCGAATGGGAACAAATCCCGCTGATAAATTGCCGCCTGGCAATTGGTGAAACAATCCCCAGACAAACGACGCTGCCTCCGTGCTCTATGCGGCCGGATCTGCGCTGCGCACACCTCGGAGAAGAATCTCGAGCCCCGCATTCGATGAGATGAGCTCTCGTCGCTCAGAACAGGAATCGCTCGGCGGCGTCGGGCGGGAGGTCGGGTGGCGGGGCGGAGGCGCCTCCGCGGAGAGCAGCCCAGCAGCAGCTCCCGGCCTGGGCTGCCAGTAGGATTCCCGCTCCGATGCGCCAGATGCCTTTGTCTCTTTCCCGCCGTCGACGCTCCTGCCAGCGATTGGTGCTGTGGCTGCGGCCGGACGACGGCGCTGCTCATCGCCGGGTCGACGACGACGACGACGACGGACGACGTCGAGTTCGCGTGCCGGGGTGGCTGAGCTATCTCCGAGGATGGCCAGGACGCCCATGTAAAGACCATGTACTCACATGGACTCGACGCCATTTACCGCGGTGCGTCGCGGCCCCAGACTCTGTCGCTGTTGGGGTCGCCGTTGCTGCCTCTGCCGCAGAGCAGTCGTCTCCGCTGCAGATATACACGAAGCCATTATTGATTGTTCTGGCGCTTCGCATCCACCGCGGCTGCGAGTGATTTCATCCAGGTGAGCGCGACTGGGTTGAGCCCGAAGCGAGGGCGGGCGAGGGGGCGGTGGCTTCTTCCGCCCGCTTTATTTCGTTTGTTTGTTTTCGCCGTATCTTGGCAACTGTATCTACACCAGAAGTGCGTATCTTCCTCGCCGCATCGTCGGTGGACATCAATTATTGAGGGAAATATTGATCGAATCCAACTGACGTTGAGGGGAACTTATTTTTCCAAAGGCATGTAAAGGAACAGGGCGTGGTCCTATTGGCCGAACGGAGCTGTTTCAGGTCACCAACGACTCTGATGCGCTCCGAGAGATGTCTTCGGCGCTCCGGTGAGACTTCTGGCGGCCTCATCTGGGGCAGCTGCGACCACTCAAGGCGGAAGGCAGTGGCAACCTATTTCTCTGATAAGACGCCGGTGGACAGATATCGGACAATCTTCAGATAGCGAACGAAAACAAAAATAAAACTTATCTCACCTCACATATGGGCATATGGGTTGCGTTCGATTTGGAGACGTGCTCTGGAGGTGCCGAGGTGGACTCGCCTAGGGCCGGGGGTGACGAGCGGAGGCGCACTCACACCAGCGCACTCACACATATATGCGTGTATGTACACGAGCGGAGATTTCCGCCGACTTCCTAGACCTCGTTTGCTCGACAAATAACCAAATAAATCAATAATCTATCGATGGATGCGTCTCGTGCAGATGCCAGCGCCTTTATCGCTCAGAGCCCAAGTGCTCGCCTCCTCCACTGCTCCCTCCGACACACCTTGTCCACCGGCGTGGCCAGCGACACAAGGGAGGGGCGGCCGAGACAACAGATAAGAGATGTCAATAGAGATCCAGATCGAACGGCGTCGCCGTCGCCATAGCCGTTGGAGCTGGCAGCCTGCAAATCGGAATCGAAAAATTGAACACACTTGGTTAATCATCGCCGTTCGAGAAGTCGAGCACACAACCGTCGGACGCCTAGATACGTGGGGATTGTGAATATACATCGATAAAAGTGTCGGTTAGATAAACGCACGGGGGCTGAGTCAGGGGATGATGGAATGGACTCAAAGAGAGATATTGAGCGACTCTACACATGTCAGGCGAAGACGTGAAGACGGGTTCCGTCAGTAATCGGAGCTGGCCCGAACCGCAATCGGCCCACTTCCCGTTGATCTGTCAGTGCGACTTCCGATTCGTGGCGGTTTCTGGTTACCAGCCGCAAACTCACTCACACGATTTGACGTGTTCCGCTTCCGAGCCGAACCAAACCGAACCGAGCCAAAGAGTGCCGGGGCCTCCTAGCCCCCTACCCTGCCCCTCGTTGGCCACTGCGTCGATGACCCACGATCGGACTCTGTTCTTCGAGACCCCCTCCACCTTGTCTCTCCTGTCTGAAAGGGCCAGAAATGCGATCACACGTCCTCAGCATTGCGCCGAAAGGACACTGACTCGTCCGGGGGATGTATGTAATTCGAAACGAAGTAATGATCCCTCTCGGATGCCCGCCACGACTAGCCGTCGTCTGCACAGGGAATTTAAATTCTTTTTTCAACGTGTCTCGGCCGTCTCGCTGGAAGGGTAGTGGTTGGTAGTGAGCTAGTTCTCCCCGGCACGTCAGCCAGCAGTCGGCAGTCGGGGCGACAGGTGCGCCGGCTGATGCTCAAGGTGTCTGACGGCCCTCTGCACGGATGCACCTTCCCACCGGAGGAGGACGCAGGACTCCGGCCGACCCTCGACTGCGACCGCTGCTCGATCGCAGGACCGTGGGGTCAGAGACTGAGCACCTGAGCTGAGAGCTCTCGGGGTTGTCGAGAAACCCCGAGCGCTCGGCCGTCTGACACCGTTCATTCAACCGTTACGACTGCAGCAGGAAGCCCTGTCGCCCCTTTCGCCTGTCAATCGGACGAAGATCGTTGCTCCTGCCTTCGGAGATCAACGAACTGCGGCGATGGTCCGGAGCGGCGGCGTTCCGAGAACGATGGCTCGGACAACTGCCATGTTCGAACATTTATGGCGATATACTGCCATTGATCCACCGATAACAGTCCTTGCGAGCGCAGTAACTATAGGAGCACTGTGGAAGAGCCCGGATCCTGGAGAAGTGGACAGACTTCTCGCCCGGTCCAATTACCACACACCACTCCACCCCATCCTCCCGATTAGAGGACTTGTCGCAAGTGTGGTCGCCCCAGAACTAGCCACAATGTCCAACATCAAAGGGCTAATAAGTCGAGAGACGCAGTAACATAGGAAATCCCGCCCGAGCGATGAGAAGAATGTGGGAATCGTTAAATGGCATTCGCGTTGTGGGTTCCGGTGATGCGCCTTTGATGCCGTGAAGGAACTTGCTTTTCGTCTCGCGTTCTTCCCAAATGTCTTCCGTGTTTCCCCGGAAAGGACCCCCGTTTCTGTTTTGAGGCCATGCGGGTCGAGTTGGCCGATGTACGGCTAATGCCATAAACTTTATTAATGTCATAATGTTTACTGCTTCAGACCACCGCAGATCTGGTCTTCCTCCGAAAGTTACCTGCTACCGAGTACGACCAACACCCCGACGACACGGTGAGCCGCGTGTGTGTGTGTGTAACTCGCATCGGCTTCATTTCTCGCCTCGTTCAAGTGTCTCTGCGACGGGTTCAAGTGGGTCAAAATCAGCATAAATGATGTGCGAATGCGCCGCGGAGGCATTGGTCATCGCAAGGCGATCTACCGAAGTGCCGATCGGTGGGTCGGTCGATTGCGATGAATATTGATGATGATCGGGGACGTTAAAATAATTTTCATTTCGCATTTGTCCGCGATCCGGCGGCTCCAACAATGATTGCTTTACTCGTCAGCGCCTCGCTCAGCACAAGTCGCCGAGCAGCGAGCTGCGAGTGGCCAGTGACCAGTGACCAGAGGCCCATCTGCCCATCCGTCGACGAGCATTGACCGGGCTGCAGAGAGCTGGGGAGGTGTGTACAGAGGGTTTCGAAATCCAATAACTGATGAGTCTATTAGCGCGAGCAGAGCCTGAGTGCGCGGGCATGTGATCGTCGACTACTCGGCGAGTGATCATAAATCGAACGCGGGAATTCGCTGAGGTATGGAAATTCAGTGAACCCCGGTTCGAATGGAAAACATATACATTTATGCACACGTCGACAGGAAAGCAACAAGAACAGAACACAGCGGGGCAAGTAATGTATTCGGTTTAGAATCTCGAATGCTCGAGCGAACCTCTGGGATGAGCATGGCGTCGTCGTCGTCGTCAGCGATGGGTTGTTTTTGTTGTTCTTCTGCGACTACGAATAAATGCATCTGGGATCAAAAGCCAAGTATATGCGTTCGGATATTGAATCGTAATCAACAAAATCGAACTCAATTTACATGCGAAGGATGTCTATGAAATTGCTTTTGGAGATGGGTTGAACTCTTGACTCGGACTACCGGAAGTTCTTTTCGAATTTTATATCTGGGCCGAAGGAGAACAACTCGGAGACATGGAGAGCACCATCGAGCCCTGATTCACGAGGCAGGCAGCATGAATCAGATCCCTCTAATGCAGACCACAACGCATCGTTGTCTACGCGAGGACTTCCGGTAGCAGTTGATAGTCATTGGTTTCCGGTGTCGACCCGAGGTCCGAAAATTAGAATTCGAATTGACTGATATCACTGATATAGGAGAGCACTCTACTTCGCTCTACACGGACAGTAGGTTCTCAGATCGCATAGTTCGACGATGAGTTGTCGTCGCCGAGGGCAGGGGACCCGAACACGTGACATGCTCCATCTCGCCTCGCGCCCATCGCGCAGCACTTAGCATTTATTAAGCCGAAGAGCGACCATAAATCGCTTCTTCATCGATAGAGCGATGGACGACGCTTTCCAAATTCTCGCGGCCACAGCTTGGCATAGCTTCGAGTACCGCTGCGACGCACCGGCGGGTGGAGCCGCCGAAACCAATCCCATATCTGGAGACATCGGATCTCCAAATCAATAAGGTTCGCTGCTGTGGATTTCTTCCACACGCAGCTACCGAGTTCCCAAATTCATTAAAGATTCACCGAGTGTCCCGCGTTTTGAACACGGTGATGGGGTTGGTGGGACGGCGCGGCGACGGCGCGGCGACGGATGGACGCACGCACCACAACGCATCGTTATGGCCATTAAATGGCCCCAATGAAGACAAGCGGCTGTGCTGCCGCTGGCTGCTGCCGTTACCAAATGCAGACCTCTTTCGAGCTCTCGACTCTCCATTCGGCAACTTTCTTCGCCGGGCGTCCCCAAAAGAGGCCCGTCGCAGTCGCAGATTGGATCACTCGTACGGCTCTCGGCCCTTCTGCGGCGACCAGTGGCCTCTTCGGTCGCCACTCGCCGTGGATGTTGCTGATGGCCTACAAGACGGCCGCATTAACATGCTGCACGGCGCAGCTCACGCAACCATCAATTGATTCGCCGCACACCTCACCTTACATGCCGATGGATCTCCACGATCTTCGAGTGATCATGATGAAACGACCGAATCAAACAACGTCTTTGAATTTAAAATTCCCAGTCGGCTTCGACCAAAACACTGCTGGGAACAATGAATGGCTTCGATGGACGACGGATGTTGCGTTTGGCCCAAGCACTTCGACGACAGTTTCGAGAAAACAGGAAGACGACTTGTTGGCGGGAGTGAGAGGGATAGATTGGGTGGGTCATCTTCTCGAGCGAGGGAGTTCCATTTAGGGATTACAACGAATTCGTTGTAGAAACCGTTGAACTAAAATTCATATATCTTTTTGAGTTTTTTTTCATAAACATGTTGATATTCGTCAGTGTTTTTATTAACTTATGATGCGAAATGAGCCTTAAGTGAATCGATAGCTCTTGAATAACTCCGATGAAAACCCTAGAAACCCACTCGGTCGCGTCCCCATCACCCCGTAGAACCCTGAGTTTGATAACGTTATTAAAGTCGACCTTATCAGGTTCCCACGGCCCGTGTTGACAAATTAAGAATGCGAACTTCTGATTCGGGCCCTATCCGTAGGAGGTTCAACCGATGCGCCGTAATTAGCCTCGAAGTGCAGCGGTCGAAGGGCTTTTATCGGCTACATGCAAATGTCGTCGCGAACGACTCCGCTCAGCCCTCGCGGCAGGGGTCGCGTGAAGCGAGCGTTCGCATCGAATCTGCTCCAGTTACACCTTAATTGCGAACAGAAAGTGGCGGCCGCGTAAATGCTAATTCAGTCGGAACCATCGACGGCTTCCGGAGGGAGATCTCACAATATCGCCACGAACATGTCGCTTGGCTTAAGCGAATGCAGAGAAAAGATAATCCTTGGGTGGGTATTTGAGCGTGGAATCGTGACTAAGAAGATATGAAGAAGTTCCATATTCCAAACTCGCACCGGAAGATACCGATCTAGCGGAGACCGCCTGCTAGAGGAGGTGAAATTTGTAAATCACATGATGCCAAACCTGTCTTTTCGGCGCTGGGATGTCGCGAAACTACTGCACATTAAAAGACGCGAAGACGAGGCGGATCACTTGTCCATCAAGTCCCGTTTAGTGTCACCTCGGCAACGTAATTAAAACCAACGACGACGGATCCGACCCCTGCGGAAGCCAGTCACCGGCGGCGAGTGGACGGGTTGTCGAAAGAGGCCGAGACGAGGGCGCAGACGCGACAGATCTCGTTTCTCTTCGTTCATCTGTCTTGGGAAACACATGGACAGCGTCTAGGCAGGTCAAAAGGTGCTGGGAACAGTTGGGCCGGCCGGACTGCGGAGCTCGGGATGCTAACTAACGTGGTGCGAAACCCGTTTCAGGTGCACGAACCCGTGAGCAGAGCCTCCACAGTTGGGCAATGGGCATTGAAACGCTTTTTAGTGCGACAATCTCCAAATGAGCTCCAGCGGAGACCGGTTGGAGTGACCCGAATGGGCCTCGCACTCATCTACCACATCTACCCCAGACAAATCCGGCCTGTCGAACTGGGTTCGAAGAAGGCGCACGAGCGAAACAGTTCGGCAGCAGACGCCCCCAACATCGAGCGCATGGGCGTCAATTGCGATTTAATCGCCGCCGTTCGGAGCCCCGGAGTCCGCGCTGACGGCGGCGTTGTCTGTGGTCAGTTTTATCAGCTTCCATGTGGGAAACAATTAAACGTGCGGTCGGTTGTTGTTTTGCTTTTTAAACAAAACTTCGCCACTTTCCCACCCTTGAGACATTTCATTTCTGGATACAGAACGTAACTAAATCTCATAAACATTGCGCAACTAAGCCCAGTGCAGGGCGAGGGAAAGAGAGGGAGAGAGAGAGCGGAGCGCGACGAAATCTGTGTAATCAGCAGAAAGTGGTTTCTTGAAATGGGATAAACCGAGTGGCCGGGAACTTATCAGAATCTCCGTGCATGTGAACACGTTGACACAGACACAGACACAGAGTGCGACTGCGGTTCGGAGCTCAATTTGTATCTTTATTATTTTACGATTTATGCCGTATCTAGTGTCTCCGCACTCGGAACTCCATAATGTACAGAATGCCTAAACCAACAAACACACCGATATGCTGCCGTCGGTTAGATCTCATGGTGGGAATTTTGACAGCGTCGAGTGGTTTTGACTTACACACGATGCAAAACGATCTCCTCGTAGGATTCTCGTTGCACGGGAAGCGGGGCACAAATGTGGAGTCATCAGCGGGAATCGTAGGGAATTCGGAATATTCGACAATTACCACTATTAGGAGTCCCCGAGGTTCCCATCCATCATGGTCTTTCCTCCCACACCTCCGATATTCAAGTGCAAACGTTCAATAGACTCATGCTGAAGATCAATAAAGCTGTTTGTTGACTCAGGTACCCATGTCGGCAGATGTGTTGAGTGTCTGTCACACATGATCTCCGCGATAAGATATAGCACCATATCGCACCGTAACTTAACGTATCCGTGATCGGATGGTGCCCTGCCAATAGGTCTCTCTTGATCAAATGCAATAAACACAATCGGGGCGAGCGATGGGGGGACGGCGTCGAGAGTTAAACGCGGATACACCATCGATCCGGCCGAGAGGTTCACGGGAGGTACGTGTGAATGTTGGTGAGCGAGATAAGTCGACGAGGGTGCGGCGAGCTGAGCAAACGAGTCCAACGATAGGAAGTGTGACACACATTAACACCTTCTGCTCCACAACCGCTGTCGCGAGATGTCGGCGACACTCTATATGTCGGAGACGGCCGGGGGACTCTTCTACAATGGCTTAATCTCGGGCACTCGATCCACCCTCAGTTGGGCGAAGACCGTTTCCGATTAAACCCAGCCAGACGGAGTTATCGAACTGTGCTCAGCTCGGATTCTGTTCGCCCACAGAGCCTGTACTTTGCTTCCGGGCAGCGTCCGCATGAGGTTACCTTTAATTTATATTCCCGACTGCGGATGTGTGCGACATGCTGCACTCGTCTGCCCCGTCCGTTACTGTTATTTAATAGTCGCTGCACCTCCGGGGCCAGAGTCAGAGCCAGAGCCAGACGCATCAGCAGCAACGCCACCATCGCCATCGACAACCTCAATCGGAGGGCTGATTAAAATTCCGTGGACACATTATCTAATAAATTGATAAAGCAAAGGACGGAAAGTCGTGAGAGGGTAAGTGCGAGTGTGCGTGTCCGACTGCTCAGAACGCATGAACTGCGAGCGCACCCGAAGGGATCCGGGATGGGATGGGATGGGTCTGGGTCTGGTCGAGAGGTTGGGTTTGCTCCACAGGAAACGGGTTCCGTTTTATGAATATTAGTCGGAATTGGCCGGTGAGAGTCTTCCACGCGGAGACGGCTACAGCAACGAACGGCGGCGGGTCGTGAGTGCGGCGTACATGCAGTACTTATTTGGAGTTCTGCAGGTCGCCGCTCTATCCTTCACTGATGTTCTTGTTGTAATCATTGATGTTTTAGCAATGACTCCGATTGGCACTCGGTGTTAACTTAGCGGTCTAATAACTTTAGCATTGGCTTGAGCTCGAAGCTGTTGTTGCTTTCGACTGCAGCCGTTTACAAATCAGTTGAATCATGAGCACTTGCATTGGAACATCTTCCATTCGCTCAACGCTCAACCGTGTTCATGGAGTGAACCATTCCACTCGGCTCTGAAGGTATTTTCTGCTCTTCTCGCGGCGGATTCTTCGTGGATTCGAGCCGGGCTCGCGGCCAACAACAACATCTTAATTGATTGGGTTTCGCGCACGGTGGCCATCGGAATTGGCGGTGTGCTTCAGACACGCAACCCACAATGCGTCCAAGGCGCCTCGCACCTAGCCAACCATTTGATTGACTGACTCACTTACTAATTACTACTAGGCATTCGTTTTCAGAGGAAGCCGGAGAGGAGTCCAGCTCCTCCACTGGCCCTCTTTGGTGTTCGAAAGCACCATTGAGCAGCTTAAACGACCCGATCTCTCGATCTCGATCGCCATCTTTCGATAACCGACTGGGATCAATGGAATACACTCCACCTAACTCGGCTGGTTTATTCTGATCTTACCATTTTGATCTTGACGAAAGAGCGCACACAACCTCTTCTTCCTCCGCTTCCTCCGCCCTCCCACACGAATTCGATGATCAACACGAATTCCCCTGGTCCCTTCGGTGGACAGAGCGCTGGCGTTGCCTCCGCTTTACGACCGCACACCGGCCGGGACTGGAATACTAATTCCGGTTGAGTGCGGATCGGCGTATCGGCATCATCGACGGCAGGAAGACGGACGGACAGACACACGGCAGTTAACGCCGGAGAGCGGGACAAACATCACTTGTCGGAGCTGCGGGAAGACGCCCGAGTGAGTGGATCTCGACGTGAGAAGCGATTGGAAGTGGTACTCGCTGAGCATCCGAGTTGGCCGAGAAGTGGCCAGTTGGGGTTTCGCCGGGGATGGCGTTGAATACAAATGGACGGTTAAGTCGCTGATCGCTCTCTAGGAGGATGCGCATGCAGAGCGATAACTCGCCGAGATGGTCGTGATGGATGTCGGCGGGCGATGTGACAACTTGATTCAGTAGCGACCGTGGCCAGCCCACGACTCGGCGACTGCGACGGAGTCGGTTGCGCGAACTATGTAGAGGTCGGCATGGAGGCAGTGCCAACCTCGACTCGATTTTACGATCCGAACGTGAGGATGCCGGCTGATCGGCCGATTTGCTTTACTTTCGCGCACCTGCGCCCCCCTTGGCCGCGCCGAGAAAGCCGCAGCCTTCATGATCCATTGTTATTCAGCTCCGCCGTCAAGTGCTGTGATGCAATGCCTGAACTGAACTGCGGCGATCGACGGTACCCACGCTTGTCTCTTGGCTGGGCTCGACTCGTCTCGCATCCTGAACGAGGTCAGTTGAAGCCCTCCGTTTCGCCTTCTCACCGGCCGCTCGAGTTGTCGTGAAATATGAGACCTAGTGTGAATTTCGTGAGACGAGACGTTGACGCTCTCTGCTTCTGGGTGCACGGCCCTGGCGCATCTTCGGACCGGGCTCGCATCCTGAGGAAGTCAGGTGGTTAATTGTTTCCGTTTGAAGTTGGCTTTCCTCCTCTTCTTCGTGTGGTTTCTCTGCCACCCGATACGTGCTAAAGAGAAACTGATTATGTCTTTGGATCGTTTCCTCTCTCTCTCTTTCTCTGCGGACCTTTCGCTCATTTATGCAAATTCCCTTGTACCGCATGCAGTCGATAAAGGTCCTTCATTGCCCGGATGACCGTCCGCAGACACAATTATCTCACGCATCTCATTCACACTGGACGCACAAAGCATCCCGACCGAGGGTCCAGCACCCCGAAGCGAGGTCCTGTGCCGACATCATTTGTCATCCGTGATTGTGCTCGGGTCAATATTTACGGAGCCACGACGTGCGCTCGGCCACGCAGGTCATCGGAGTCCAGTTCGGGTCTCACCTTTCGTCGACGAGGCTGAATGTCGAAGATCGAAGATCTGTCTCGGCATGCGGCGAAGACGTCGTGGATCCATCCATCCACCACGAAAGGGTTCCCTTCTCATAAATCAGCAGCCGCGACGGCGCGCCCAAGTTCATAACGGACACAAACCGGATTATTTCCCCCTTTGCATGCGCCGCGTGAACCCTGCTGCCACAAGGATTCCGGGGCGAAAGGACGTTCGGGGTGAATGGGCTCGGTTCAGGTACGAGTGCGACGGAATCTGCAGCACCTCGAGACCAAGAGGCCATCCCCGCTGACCGGGGGTGAAGAGCCGATGAGGCTAATTGCGCAGACGCTGCACAAAGATCATCAAATCATGAACTTTCCCCGTAAAAATTTGTATTTTCCCTGTGATCTTTGCATGGCCAGGTTTCGTTCTTGACTCCATGACCCATTGGTGTGTTCACGGTCGGGGGATGAACTCTGAGCCTCTAATTGAGATGGAAATGCGTAAAAATGATGATAAAACTGGGTGAAAACTCGGAATATAAGTCAATTGGTGTTTTGATCTCTGAGGTAGGGGTAATTTATCCGAGGAGAATCATAAGAGGTGGCGTTAATCATCGAAGATCTGGAGGTCAAAAGTGCGAGGCAGTCAGTGTATTCTAAGAGGAACATATTTCGAACGATTTTATTCAAAAGAGTGATTGATTGACGAAAAAGATTTTAAAATACATTTTTCACAATTTGCACAATATAAATTTACAACAAATTCTCCAGCAATTAAGTCGCTGTCAGGAAGACATGATGACCATTTGAGCGGAAAACAAGATCGAGCATATGTCTTGAAGCTTCTCAATCTAAACAATGAAAATACGTTACAAATTTGTCCATAGTCTTACCAAACCGGACACCGCGCATTTCCCGCCCAATGTTTAGTGCCCTCTTTCAGTAATACTCGTTCGTCCGTTCGCTGACCACTGCCCAGTGCCCTTAAATACTCTATATTCAATGTACAATCTATGTAAAGCCACCATTTACTCCGGCACACATAAGAAATGAGGACATCGACCGTTGCAAAGGCTGCTGTCTCTCTCGAAGAATCGGGCGCTGTCTCCCTAGAATGACATGCTCCTTGATTCGGGTCGACCTGATTTCATTTCAATACGAAGGCCTGCGCGTCTTCAGCTCCTGCGCAGTGTCCTGTTTGGGCGCAAATCTTCACTGCACAGCGCCTGCGTGCGTCTGCATGTATTGAAATTAGAAAGGACCTTTGAATAACATTGCTTTCATTCACTGACCCCGATCCCATTCCCGTGCTCTTGTAGGAATATGATTTGCATCGGCACGCAACAATTATTTCTTCCATCTTTCTTCAGATTTCTTCTATTCAAGAGCTTTATTCTGGTGATCCTATGTAATTGCAAATAACGACTATTATAACGGAATTTTAGAGAAAATGTATGAAGAACCAAAATCCTTCCTGGGCCAATCGACGTAGTCAAGTTTTATCTTATTTTGAGTACCGATCTCACTGCAAACATCTCAGATGATAGTACTAAAATAGTTTTCTAAAAAAACAGGAATTGAAACTTTTTGTTATAACAATTTGAGGCACATTCTGGGGAACATTCTCTATATAGAAATAAAAAAAAATAATTTTGTAAAAATGGAAGAAACTGTTTTGCAATAATTAATTTGAACAATATTACAAAGTTCTAAATTAAACTCAAATAATAAATACACTGCAAAAATCTACTTTTATAAAACAGTTTTTAAGAATTTATTATTAATTTTCTATATATGTCAGTACGTAAACTTTTGTGGGATCAAATTAACGAATTTTTTTTCTATATTATGTTAATAATTTTTATTTAATTTAAGTTATTTCTTCTACTGACAGTATTTTTGGCTTTTTTATTCATTGATTTCGATAAATATATTATCCGCAAAAGTCTAGGAACTAAATAACTTTCTTCATCAGTGTCCTGAACAGTTTCCTAGCAATGTTCTCGATCTCTTCTAAAAATTTGTCAATAAAGACGTCCGAAAATTCTTTCTTTAAAAATTAATTAAGCCAAAGATAAAAGCAATTTACATCTAAAAAACGTTAATCGAAAAATGCACACACTGAAAGAGTATTTATGTATACTCTGAACTGAGAAGAGACAAAAATGAGAGAATTGCAAATTTGTGTGCAACGTTAATTTAGATCATCTTCAATAATATGTGTTAATATGTATATTTCGATGAGACAGTTGTACACATTTTAATTTATGATAAATAAAGAATAACTGCCACAATGTTCGACATGGCCATTATATTATTAATTATTTCCCAAATTTTATATTTGTTTATTATTTTTTCCAATGTGTACATTGTATTTATATACTATGGTTGTAGAATATTTTGCGATTACTTCAATATCCTGTTTACAACAGGTATTGAATATTGATATAGTCAAATGAATAGTCATTAAATTAGTACTGAAACAAAGAACGTACAGATTATATATATTTCAGTTCTTTATCCATGCTCATGCCTCTTTAGTCAATTTTTGCATATTTTTACATGTATAGATTTCGCAAATTAAAGATTCCATATAGATTTCATTAAAATGCCAAGGTGTTCACCCCACCTTTTCTCTATTGAGCAAACTATTCTATATACAAATACTTGAAATATGAACGAACTCGCCCAAACCAGAGAATAGAAACACTGTAAAACACACCCATTTCCAGAAGAGACAACCAGTAGGAAACTGACCCAAGTTGATCTGAACTTCATGTTCTCAAGAGCCATACAAGCTCTTGTACTAAGATCAGCGAAGGACATGCGAAAAGAAAACAGCAGTTACAACAACTTCGGAAGCGGGACCGGATTACTTCGGCCGATGAAGGAAGGAACTCGCCGGGTGACCACTCATCTTATAACATGGCATACAAAACACGAACTGGCAGAGATACTGATCGACATCTCGGCAAAAACAAAGCATCGCAAGGAACAACTAAAACAACTCCGAATTGACCTCTGCAGTAGTTTGCATGACGTTCCCATCGGAGGTCCCACTGTCCGGTCCCTGGACATAAGTTCACGCGAATGAATGGCAAACTGGACGCATAAATAAATAATATGCAAATCAGGCGCGACCATAAGATTCCTTCATTGCCCTGCTGACCCATGACGCGGCGCAGTAGCGACCAGCGGAAGCGGCGGAGGCCAACGATCAGAAAGAGAGCACCGAGGGTTGAAGGACACAGTGTACTAACAGGGAATTACGAGCTCAAGATGGGCCCAACCCGAACCGATTGAATTGAATTAATTTCATTTTAATTTTAATCTGCTGACCGTTGTCCATTTTCATTAAAGCTAAAATTATGGCCGCCTCGGACTTCGCAGGAGCAGCCAGTTTCCTTAGTTCTTGGCAGGCCAACGAAGGTGCCCCCGGCTCAAAGGTGAATAGGGGTTGTTCCTCGGGTGAAGCGCTCTCGATGATCTCTGATGCTACCTTGTGGTGCTCTTATTATAATGATCGCAAGAGACCTTTGTTCTCTGGTCAGTCGCTGGCCCCGGACGGTCGATGCTTCTTCGGCGGGCAAGGGTTATGCGGAGAGCACCTTTGGCGCGATGAGATGGGATGGTCAGCGTAACGAACGGCGATGGTTGAGTATGAAATTGGTGGCGAGTCAATTTGAACCCGCCGCCTTCGGGCCTCCGAGGATCTCACGGGACACGAAACTACCCATTGGGCGTTAGGTTAGGTTCGTTCTCACATCTTAAGTATTTCACGCTTGACCAGCATCGGGAAAATAAAACGGAAGATGGAGAAGGGTGCAGAAATGGTGCGCCAGGGCGAGAGGCTCGGTCTTGGCAGGACGACCTCATATTTCATTAGAGACAAGGAGGAAACGGTCAACATGCGAATTACAATTTGATCCCGGAACTAAGACCCTTTTTTTTGAAAGATTTCGGCTCTTCCATAACGGATGCTTTATGGCTACTGGGAGTGATATGTTGATGGTTAAACTCTGTATCGATTTGAATCACACCCACATTTCCGAGGGCCGAGGAAAACTTCCGAAGACTTGTATTGAGAATTCTGTAGTCGAGGTCCCGCTTCTGTAGTCGAATGATAATTCCTTTGTAACATTATTGCGCCATGAACTCTCAATCGACTCTGGCTCCTTTATTGATTTCTTTTCACCCTTCCTCGTCTGATCCTCTGACGAAGGATGGACGTTGCAGACGTCAACATGAGCGGTAACTCGAATCTCTTTCGCTGTGCGTTCGGGAGCTTCGGTATTCGTTTTCATACTCCGCCTAGTCCACCAGCCCCAGCACGAATGCCGAGCGTTTCCTGTCGCGTCACGGAGGGAGAGGCCTTTGGAAACATCAATCCGAATGATGTCGGCTGCTTCCGCAGCCTTGCTGCACAACTCGTTGCCTTGCTTACGTGCGCTCGGCTGTGTCCTGTGTTAGCGTCGAGCTCTCGTGGGCCTTGTAGGGTTTTCGACGGTGTCAGTTTCGGGGGGCGAAAGCAGCCGAGGCAACGAAATGGAACTCGGCTGGATCGATATTTGAGTCAGAGCTGGATGGAGCGTCAGACGGAGCCAGGGCGAACAAATGCGCGTGGGTTGTCGCGAGAGCTGTGTGCTTACGAGATACCTGGTCGCTACCGTGTGCGACTCCCTCTGCACCTTCCACTCTCTGCGCACCCTCCGCAGGCCACCCGTACTCAATGGGGGAGTCAAGGAAAAAACGGTAGAAACAACAGGAGAGAACGACTACATGGCGAATGACTCGGCATGCGTTCTCCCCCAGGTAACTCCGAGTGCCACCCACAGCCGCATAACTTTCTCCCCGTCCTGCTGTCCCGTGGCGCCTGGGCTCGAGCAGTTTATGATTTATGTGCTGCGACATATCGGCTTCGGACTGTCTCCCGGCATGTTTGCCATCTCTGCGCACGCAAATGAGCGAACATCGTCCTCCGGGCGGACAGAAAGACATCGCGAACACCTTGTGATTTCCATCGTTGGATGTGGCGTTTATCGATCGTCAGGGCTCGTTGTTTATCAGAACGAAACTCCTTTCATGTGGATGCCGCGAGCCAGTTCAGTTCGACTTCCGCCATTCACATCCGATGGCCACGCTTGGAGACTCCTCCGAGAGCTCGGGTACTTCCTGCATGTCAATATGTGCGGGGGGCGCATCCGCGAGGGGGGCGGCCGAGCAACGAAGTTCCGCAACATGGCCGGGGCGCTGATCAGACAGAAATCGCAAACATCTCCGACGGCGCCCGGCGCAATCGCGAACAAAAGCGAACGATTATCACGTGCAACCATGAAACTGGTACAATAACTCGGCGCTTCAATAACACCATCTACGGAGGCGGCTCAGTGAGAAAAATTAAATCACTTTCGTTTTCATTAGGAAACCCACTAATTACAACAACAAAGCAGTAACAATTACAAACGAATGCGAGTAAACGCGGAATTAAACTAATGTGCGCGAGATGGCGGGCGGCGAGAGGAGCGGAAGATGGGGCAGGGGGGTGCAGGGGGTGCAGGGGGTAGTAAACAAACACAAATGGATGGATGGATGAGCGAGGAAATTTTGCAATCGATCATCACGGGCCGAGCATGATCAGACCGAGGCAAAGCTGCGCTGCCATAACAATATCTCCGGGAGATGGACAGACGTGTGTGTCCATAAGATCTGGGACACCGAGGGGGCGGGCCGCAACGGCCGGACTAGACATGCGATCGTTCAGATGGACGGCTGGAGTGGCTAGCAAAAGCTCTTGGCTCGAAGCCCATAGAAAATCTCATTCAAGCGAGGGAAACTCTTAGGTTTGAAATCGAAAACTAGGAAATATCGGAGGCAGCCTGAACTCTGGCGTCGAATGCAGCGAGTCACAACCGAACCACAGCTCGAACATTAACAACAACAACAACATCATTAACAACAACAATAACAACAACATTAACAACAACACCAAGACAGTTGCAATTCTTCGTTACAGCCGCAACAACTTCCACTATCTACACCAAGTGAGTGCATAAATTCGATTCGGCAATTAATTACGTGCAATTATAAATAATATTTCTCGGGTAGCTACAACGGGTAACGCGGCATCGAGATGCGGTGCACCCTACAGATGGAACTGTCGCATCATTTTCGGTGATAAAGCGTCCTCTGGAGGAACATGGTCGGTTCCCCGAGTTCCACCAGTTCCCTGTGGCTGCTCATATTCTCGGAGGTTTTCTACTTGCCGATCATTTTAGTACACATTTTAGACCACCCAGTGCCGCCGGTAGGGTGCGCTGCGCACTTGGCGCTAAAGATAACAAACACCTCGTAAGCATTTGAGACACGAGACGCTGCAATGCAGAAGTTGGAAACGCACCGAATTTTGGAACGTCGTGCGCCGAGGCAGCGCAGTGCAACCGAACGCAGCTCTCGGCGTCGACGAATGCGAATATCTTGCGAAGCAGCCGTCTCGAAGCGCCTGCGCAACCCGCACCGTGGCAGCCGCAGCGGAAGATGTGGAGGGTTTCGCGGGCTTGCTTTCAAAAAAACAGCAAGCCATAAAAGCCATAATCGTGCGAGCAATTACAACTCATCACAACAAGACATGAAATCGAAACTTGCAACAGCCACCGCAGAGCCAAAAAGTCCGTTCGGTTGACTTTTAGCGAAAAGTTTTCTTTGTTTCCTTCCTCCATTTCGACCAGAAATTCACGTCCACCCACTCCATATTATTTGTTCCGTAAGCGCATTTTAGCATTTTCATCGACTGACCTTTCCCCTCGACTTCAAATTTAATTACTTAATTTCACGCGATTTATCTGCATACAATGAGAACACACGCACAACAGGCAATCGCGGTGGTGTACCGTATCCCGAAAGTCGACGCCACAATCCTCTTAACAGCTTGAGCCCGCAGTCATCCCACGACTCGACCAAGTTGATGATGATGGTGATGACTTTTCGCTTCCCTCGAGGGATGGCAAGGCAAGCAAAGCAAACAGCCTTCTCGGAGGCGGCGCGCCGCACCCTGTCGCCATTCATCACACGCTGGGCGTAAACAGCATCACCGTGACGTCAGGGTAAACAAATTGACCCTTCATAAGCCAGCGGCGAGGACGCGGGGGTTGCTGAGTAGATGAGTAGATGAGTGGATGAGTGGGGTGTGACAAACGAGAACGGGAAAAGAGAAACGGCACATGGCCATATTGCGTTCACGAACATCAACACTCATTACATGATTATCCTTCGGATTGTTGCTTTCTTCAAATCGGCGTAACCAGTCTTTTAATCGCTGTTTATTTCATTTTAATGTACTCATAGCGTTTCAATGTTTTAATTATTTTGGCTAATTGAAAGGTTATGATTAAGGAGGAGGAGAGGCTGATAGATATAGCCTTGAACATAAGATATGTTATGAGAAAAGTGGGCGTGTCTGATAATTGAATCAATATGTCTCTCCACGATAAATAACTGAATTTTTATAGAACATGTAGAACAAATAACACAATTCATAATTTTTCTTTTAGTTCATTATACTTATTTGTAATTTATGAAATGCCTTCTTTTCTTTACTGTTTTTACAAAGATGCAGTGAAACCATAATTATTTCAATCACTGGCTCCCATTATATGTAGATTAAGGTAGATTCAGGTCAAATAATATACCCATATATGATGAATTGATCGAAGCTATCGATCTGCTGCTGACCCAGGGTTCAATTAATGAAGGAAAAAGGATGCTGTTGGAGTTTCACAAAGTTTCGATGATAAGGAATTGAAAACTCTCCTAGCTCCGGCTGCAAAAGGTACTAATCGACTTTAACATACTACTACGAACCTCCAAACAATGAACGGATGGGCGTGAACAGACGAAAGATCTAAATTTTAATGTTCGAGGACTCCTGAAAAGCAGCAGCTGCTCCATTAAGACGTAAGTCACGGTCTGGGTCGAGGCGATGCTCATCTCAGGGCGAAGGGCATTTACGCGCTCTGTGACCATAATTTTCCATCCAATTACGGCTAACTGGACGCACCTTTATTCACAGTTGTCCTGGACGACGCACACCCACAATCAAATGCGTCCATAAAAAGTGAGGCCGAAGAAGTGGTTGCGTAACAGGCCGTGCTTGAGTGGAACATCTGCTGGCAGTCGAACAATCTGTCAGTCCGACCGACGCGCGATCGATCGGCCGTCGCCCTCTCAACAGACAAACAAACGAAAGAACGGCGGAACCAGGGCAACTTGGGCAGCGGAGTCAAGATCGCATCTACACGGCTGGAAAGGGCACGAGCGCCGAACCTTTCGGCCTGGAACGCGACCCTCGCACACACACCTTGGAGCGCAATCGATAGCAAACAATAAATCAGAGGGTTGAAAGCGCTCAGCGCGGCGCAACCACAAAAACAAATTAAAGCAGGAACTGGGGATAACGCCAAGGAACAGTTGCTCGCTGTTGTGCTGACGAGCGCTGCCACATGTCATTGACCGATCCTAGGGATCGGCGTACTGGCCACGGGGATGGGGATGGGGAAGGATGATGGAACATGCGCGATTGCAGGGGTTCAAGGCAGAGACTTAAACGTCGACTTAAACTGCAGTTTCCTACGTGGAGGATAACCTGACGAATGCTGGAGTATTATTATAACCTTGTCGTCCACCGACTTTCCGTACACATTACCGCGCGAGCCACGACCACGGCATCTGACTCGGATCCAGGCAGACGAAACTAGTTTCCTCCGCATCCTGCCTCTGAATTATAAGCGCTGTCTGGCAATTTGTCCCCTTCACGTGCTGCTCGTCCTTGCTGCTTAAACCTGTCGTCGTGGCTCGTTCTTTGTAATCTCGTGTGTCCTTTTGGCTCGTGCCCGCCGTCCGCGCCAATTTGGAGACCTTGTGTTTGTGAGCTGCAGCCGCGATCTCCAGATCATCTTCCCTGATAAATGCAGCTTGCCGTGCTGGAGACCGTCGGTCGTTCAACGGCGCAGGCCGGCGATTGCACTTGCTCGAGGCAATTAAGTCCTTGATCCTGCAGAATGTGGCGGGGCGAGCTCCGTGTTTTCGTCTGTGTGTGTGTGTTTCATTTGAAGGCTTCGTCTGCTGCTGCTGCTGGAGGGTTCGTAACGGATGCATTGTGATGTGATGCAGCTCTGGCCTGGATGTTGTTAACTGCCGGCTGGTGCTGCATCAGCGCGTGCCACGGTGCGAGGATCCGAGATGTGTTCCGACGTGATCGTCTTCTTATTGCGGTTTCGAGACTCTTGTGATGCGGAACAGTTGTTTTGTGCACCTGCTGCCTCCTGCAACGGCTGCTTTAATGAACTCCGGCCCGGCTCTTGCAACGCGAGGGTTTCTATTTCAAACCGGTTGCTGGACGGCGAGGAGCGGACGGAATGTAACGTTGGCAGGACCAAACATTCGAAACAAAAAACATCCAGGTCCTTTCATCCGATGGGGCCCTGTGTTTACCTCAAGAGGATGACTTTCAGTAATCCTTGTTGGTGGACTTTAAATCGTTTTATGGTCGTCGCTTTGGCAGCCAGGCACAAACACTCCTTTGGATGCAATGCCGAACGGCTGATCTGTGAGTCGAAGTGAAGTCATCCCCCCTTTTTGGAATGCTGACCGCATCGACAGTCATAATTCTCATTGACTAATTGTCAATAACTGGCCAGTAACTTGTTGCCATGAAACGGAATCGCACAATGGGGCTCTTTCTTCGACTCGCGTTCTAAAGTTCACTAACATGGATGTATTTACCTGCGAAATGCCCCATCAAATATTGGAAATCAGCAATCTATAAATGTTAACTACGTTTCTGGGTTCTGTATGCTGTCTCCTATGCCTCCAATAAAACCGTTGCCCTTATCAATTATTTGATTTTCAATTTGAAAGATTAAGGTGGCCTCATGATCAACACGTCTTCAATATCTACGTCAACTCTAGAGGGCATTAGATTCTTCAGTAGTTCGATGAGGAGAGCCCGAGTTATCGCTGAGTCTTTATGACAATGGAATCTATTTCAACTATGTACATATGTATATATCGAACTATATATTATATCTATCTATGATATGATATCTACTACTTCTTCTTGCGATTCACTTTATCGCTTCAACTAGAAATACAAGTAGAATCTTCAGAACGTCTTCCCCGATACCATCCAGATCATGGACACTATTTATCACACGATCACTATATACAGCAATGGAATGCCGACAACTGGAGGAACTAGCGACATTTCCCGCCCGTTCACGGCTGCATCATCGGCGGCACCATGTGGATGAGTTCTTAATCTAATTGCTCGGCTCTGGGCTGAAGGAGGGAGGGGAACAATTAAATAAGGGTGCATGGGCCCACAAGAAACTGGCCGAGCGTAACAGTTTGGCCCTGATGGATGGAAGACAAGAAGACGCAATGCTCGTAGCTGCTGCAGGTCGCTGTCAGGTGGCTTCTTCAAGGGACAGCCACGAAAAACGGCGCGCTGCTTCTCGCATGAAGACCCTCGCGCCCTCAGCTGCCGCCCGAGCCACGTGACATTCCTCTGGCCCGCTTCAATGGCGCCCCCCTCTCTTCAATTCCTGTTTTCTCCTTGGCATTTTCTTGGCGGACGCTTCCACCATACCTGCTGATGACCGCATGCACCGATGTCGCTGATCGCTGGATGCCTCGTTCACTGAGGCTAGGGCGCAGGAAATGACGATCGCCGTGATGAGCTACGTGCATTATCTAATTCAGGGTTTGTTTTCCTTGCGACAATTGAAGCTAGCCTCTTCAGTGGCCCTAGGAGAATCCACTAATTTAATTTCCATCAGCGGGCCGCCCGATATGAGGGCTTCTCCTTCCTGGTCGTGACCTTCTTCCGAGTGTCCGCGCGACGCTCCGAAGATTTCGTCAGCTGGCTCAAGGAGGAGGGCCTGTCGCCACGACAACATGTCAACCGAATAGTAACGTATTTCTACAGCCCCATCATCGTCTTCTTCTTCTCAACGCATGGCGCGGATCCTGCACATGGCGAGGTCTGCCACGGGTTCGTCGCGCTTCGGTGCGAACACGCGATTAGAGTAGTTCTAATGGGTAGGCCCAAGTGGCGGATTCCCGGGGGAACCCATAAAGCTCGTTGGAGTCGATACGGAAAGCTTGTGAAAAGCAAGTGCGAAAATGCGGGCTGAAACTTGCAAAGAGAACGGCGACTGATAGAGAGCTTATCAATAACCTCGGCGTGGGAACCAGGGAAGGCTCTGGGTGTTCCTGGCTTGTATCGAGTTTATTAGAAAAAGAGGTGGTAATGGGAAAAAGCATTCAAAATTGACAACTACTGACTAGGTTCTATTCTTATCTAAGCCCCTAGACGCAGGTTCACACGCTTCCTCCGGCCGAATCCTCGATCCGGAACGCGGCCCGCATCGCGTCCGAGGATGTTCCAGAGGGGGCGGGCGGTCGTCGGCGCCGGCGGAGGACTCTTGTTGATGATGATGCAGTTCACATCCCGCTCGTCGTTGGAGCCGCCCGTTTGGGTCATGGTCACCGTCTTGGTGAACGTGTTGGTGCCCTTGTTGTGGTTCTTCAGGTTGTTGAGATGTTTCCGATTGATCTTGCGGTTCGCCAGGTTGGCGTTCAGGCGGCGGTTGCTGTTCTTGTCCGAACGATTTCCCTTCGTCTTCTTCTTCTTCTCCTTCAGCTGGCTCTTCTTGCGGTCGACCTGATTCTTTTGCGGACGGCGGCGACGGTTCGGCTCGCTGTTTCCCTTTTTCTTGAGAGGAGCGCGGCGCTTCTTCTGGACTCCCGGCCGGCGGCGCTTCTGGGCAGGACGATTCCTGTTGGGGCGTTTCTTCGCGGCCTGTGGCTTACCGGGCTTCTTCTTGTTCTTCTGCTTCGACCCAGCGTTGTCCGCCTTCGCGGGTTTCTTGGTCGTGCTTGCGACGCCAGGCTTCTTCTTGTTTTTGTTCTGCTGATTGGCCTTGATCGGCTTCAGGTCGTCGTACAAGTCGTCGTCCACCCCGGTCGACCAAATGGCGGTGGTGCTCACGGGACTGATCTCCTCCTCGTAGTGCAAGTGGCTGTCGTCGTCCTCGTAGTCGTCCTCGTAGTCATCCTCGTAGTCGTCCTCGTAGTCATCGTCGTCAGCGGGCCCGTGTACGGACGCCACCGGCAGCAGCTCGAACACGGCGTGAGTTTCAGGATTCACCTTGGGCGGCGTGTCCGCTTCGACCACAACGACGCCCTCCGGACTGGTCACTGGCACTGGGTGGACCTCGGCGCCCGATTGCGCGAGCGCGTCTCCTTCATCGGAATACTCTTCGTCCTGGTCTCCTGACGTCTGTGTTGGCGATGTGCTCGCCAAGTATTGGGTTCCGGATTCGGGGTTTTTGCCCTGCGTTTCCTCCGAGCTTCCAGCAGCAGCTCCAGCTGAGGCGCGTTTGCGTCTGGAAACCACACACTGGGACCTGCCCTCGTTCAGTTGCCGCCCTTCGATGTGGAATCGCTTCACCTCGTACTCGTCTCCATTCTCATCGACTTCGACTGATGTCTCAGCTGCAATGAAAAGCAAGAAGAAGTGTGAAAAGGAGTTGCAAGCTGGTTCGACTATGTTCTTTTGCCGTTTTTTTCACAACTCGTTTGTCGTTCTACACGAGGATAAGAACCGGCAACGACAACACTGCCTATCGACACCAAGAGAACTCTTTACATTGTACACCAAAAGAACTCTTTACATTGTACAAGGACGATCGCCGCGCACACCAGGAACACCAAGCACAGCCTGCTCCTCATTGGATCTGTTCTTCGCACACTTCCTTCTATACCAACTTATCCAGCAGCCCTTTCAGAACCACTAAACGCCAAACAAAGACTAAAGACTTATGCACGAGGGCCCCCCTTATATTAGCTCGTCGTGTGACCCAGCATCCCGCATTCCATTGACCCACAGTTCCATTCTGTGGCGAAATTCTTCCACTCAAATGCTAATTAATTGTTTCAGCGGTCTCTGGCGTCCAGAATGGCCTGCTGAATGGTTCACTGGGGCCGAATTTCACCGTTCGTTGATCCGTCAAAACCTGTTCACAAGTTTCTGGGTCAGCGTGGCTGACACGATCGATGACCCCGGCCCATCTTTGCTCCACGCAGATTGGTTTTTTCATTTTCATTTTCGATTTGTGACCAAAGCTCTTTAATCTGGTGTGACTACAAGCGCAGAACAACTTCCAAACGAAGGCTGGAGAAAATCGAACCAATGTCAAAAGGTCTAAATCTGAAATCGAAAACGGGTATATGGTGCTTTTAGTGGTCGATACACTGTGCAAAAAATTGTCAAGTGGATGCTTTCTATGTGAGAAGGGCATTGATAAGATCCGTTCGGGCGAAAGAGCATGAGGGAACACTGTACTTAAATTCGAATACATCAAAATAATAAAACGCTCTGACCGTTCTCTGCGACTCGTGCCGATAAATGCATCAACCCGGAATTGGTATTCAACCCATTGAGCATCGGCCATAGAATTAAAATCGCCATGGAGTCATCCATAAAGATAGTCGTGCGTACTCCAGTTGAAACGGCTATTGAATGAAGCTCCGTACGAGTTATTAATTAATTTGCATATTGTGGAGACCTTCAACCAGTCCACAAGTTTGTACCCGCCCATGGTATCCACAAGAACACGCAGCACCGACAGATCGCATGCGCACCCACACCAACGGTAGGGCCAAACGGAGAAAGCCGAAATTCTGAAGTCGAAGACGCGCCAGGAAGACCGAAAAGTCAGTCTGGCAGTCAGACAGACAGACAGACAGACAGACACACAGACAGAGAGGCAGAAAGACGTTTTCAAATCGTGATTCGTCGCTGTCGTGTCCAATTCAGAGAGCCGGGTCTTGGAAACGAGGCAATTTGTATCCATTGCGGGATGCAGTCGAAGAGCCGAAAGGGAGGGATCAGATCGCAACAGCAACCACACGACGGGCCACGGCGGACAAGCACAGCGACTCCATCACAACATGGACGACGACGTCGACGGTTGGAGCCGTGGTCCGTGGCCGCGCTCGCTGGTGTTCAAAGATGCCCATCCGGACGGACGACGGACGGCTCGCCAGATCGACGGACACAATCATGCGTTGGAATTGTTTTTGCAGTCGCCGTGATTGTTTATTAGACAAAGCAATAAGAAAATGATCACGACCGGCGAATCGAATACGAATGCGAAGACGGGTCGAACGGTGGGATGGAGGAGAGGAGAAGAGAAGAGAAGAAATGACGCATTGCCTTCTACGAGTCAACGACAGGGCAATTGCTGTGTGGAGGAATTCAGTAGCGTTGCCCAGGTCCAAACATGGCCCTAAGAGTCCAATTATGCTGCGTGACGGTGTGGTGCTCGCTGTGGTGATGGTGGAAAGTTTTCTCGATTGATACTCATCCGACGACGGTTACATTTTCTTCATCGTCGTCGTCGTCGTCGGCGAAGTATCTCTGCGCGGCCTCTGCCTCTGTTGGCTTCGTGGTCGTGGTCGCGGTCGTGCGGATGGGCCTCGGAGAATGTTGTGATTTGTAACGCTGGCGACACCTCCTACATACGTAATCACCATCAGCCAACTCTCCGTCCGCGAGAAATCACAGAGGATGGTGAAAAGCCGTGATTCGCTGCGTCTGCGTCTGCGCCTGTTGGACGCGAAGATGAATGTTGATGATGGACAATTTTATGGCGTTGACGCGATTGTTATTCAGCAGCCTTTCTCCTTGATGAAGTGCCAATCGATCTCTGATAACTTCTCTGGATAAACCGTGTACCTCTTCTTCTGTCCCGGTGGTTTGGAACTGGGATGGGATGCGTGTTTATTGAGCGATCGAGCGCGCCTCATTAGAATTCAGATAACAAGTCTCTGCCGGGGAAAGAGCCTACACAGTGTGCTCTTGGAAGCCGTTTGTTGGTGGGGGTGGGGTCAAGACGGTCCTCTCCTGCGGCATACCTGCACCATGCATCTGAATCAGAGAACAGTGCATCAGCAGATAGCTAGAAGAACTGAAGCTGTGATTGGTTACCGAAGCGACAATCCAACAAAATGGCGCCCGTCTAGGCGCATCTAGGCGGGATGCATCTCAGGCGACTTTCACACCGAACCGGCGACGCGACCTGCTACGCGATTTCTTGAGGCCGATTCCATCGCGAGTTCACGAACTCCGTTTACACTGATATCACTGTATACACTGTACATTCGTTTCAGGTCGAGTTCATGTGTGAAACACTTTGGCCGAACAACGCGACAATATTTTTCCATTTCTGCGACTTTGTTCGCATGGCCAATGTTCTTATGGGTAACTTCAATATTTTTACGCGTTAATGCATAATTCTTTTGGTAATATATTCGAACCCGTTTTTATTTGATTGAATTGAAAATGTTCATTTTGGTTGGTATTTTTTATCTCTTTCTTTTTTATTCTATGAAATTATATTTGCTCGTCGGAATTTTACATCTCTATCTTCTTCTTCTAATATTCTATGTAGCAACAAGTCGATATAAGCGAAAATTGACTTTAATTACTATTGTTACTGTTCTCCAGATGCAATTTTTTATGAAAACGGGTTCCAAACAAAATAAAAAAACTGATTCCACAAAACTGAATTTTTCGTCTTGAAATAATAGGTGGAAGAGCAATTTTATTTTATACGAAATTTATTTATTGAAAATGTTGAATTTGATCAAACATTTTACACAAAATGTTAACTTTTATCGAAAATGTTCAATGTTATTGAAGATATGGAATGTTATTGAAAATTTTGAATATTATCGAAAATTTGAATTTAATCGAAAATTTTGAGTTTGATCAAAAATTTTGAATTTTATTGAAAATTTTGAATTTTACCGAAAATTTTGAAAATTCTCAAAAATTTTGAATATTCTCAAAAATTTTGAATATTCTCTAAAATTTTGATTTCTATCGAAAATTTTGAATTTTATCGAAAATTTTTAATTTTATCGAAAATTTTTAATTTTATCGATCATTTTGATTTTTATCGAAAATTTTGATTTTATCGAAAATTTTGAATTTTATTGAAAAATTTGAATTTACCGAAAAATTTGTAGCTTTTTTCAAAATTTTGAATTTTTGGAAAATGTGGATTTTTATTGATTATTTTGAATTTTATACAAAATGTTGAAATTTATAGAAAATTTTTAAATTCATAAAAAATTTTGAACTTTATAAAAAATTTGGAATTTTTGAATTTTATTGAAAATTTTAAATTTTGCGAAAATTTTAAATTTTATAGAAAATTTTAAATTTAATCGAAAATTTTGAATTATAGAAAATTTTAATTAATCGAAAATTTTGAATTTTTTTAAAAAAATTTGATGTTATGATGTTTTTGAAAATGTTGATTTCTATGGACAATTTTGAATTTTATACACAAAATTAATAGAAAATTTTGAATTTTTAAATTTTGAAATTCATAGAAAATTTTGAATTTTTAAATTTCATAGAAAATTTTGAATTATTGAATTTCGTAGAAAATTTGATGTTCATGTTTTTGAAAATGTTGATTTTTATGAAAATTTTGAATTTTATACAAAATGTTGAAATTTATAGAAAATTTTGTAGTTTTGAATTATATAGAACATTTTTATATATATCAAAAACCTTGGAATTTTTGAATTTCATAAAAAAGTTGGGATTTCCGATTTTCTTGCGCAATTTAGCGAATGGAAACACAATTTTTTAAAATGCCATCTGTGCTTCAAAATATGTCGCTTCGCCCAGTTTGTGCAGTTTTCGGATCAGCCTGTGTCGTGGTATGTTTAATGCGGTCTCTATATTCTGTGCGCAGACAAACTCTCAGCTGCCTAGCGGAGACAACAATCGTAAATGGAAAATGTACAAAGATTTAAGTAGTACTGTACATACGGCTCTAGTGAATAAGCGAGAGAGAAAGAAGGAAAAACGTATTATTCAGTCAAAAAATTGCATTTATTTATTTCGTTTTTAACGAAAAGTAAAAAGTACGGCGGTAAGTAATGGGATAATGAGTTATTCAACGGTCGAGGGAAGTATTTTACTTGATCGACTTGTATTTATCAAACAGCGACTGCAAGTTGGTTTCCATGGATTGCTGGGTCTTTTTTGGCAGGTTGCCCACAGCGTAGGACCAATTCTTCAGCACCAGAGCGGTCTGCGAGTTGTCCATATTTATATGTGCAACGTAGCGCTCAGGAAAAACCGTGTCATCTGTTTCTAGATCCAAAACTGACCGGTTCAGCTCAGAAGGCGTTCTGATATTGAGTTTTCCCTTGTTTCTGAAGTCGCGGTAAATGGCACTTAAATGCTTATAGTACTTCAAATTGAGTCTGCACCGATGCGACGGATCGCGGATCGTAACCAGGCGAAACTCCTTGAACGCACGTTGGAAGGCCAGACGGCAATCAGTGACTATTGAGTGTAAGAAATATTTAGAATTTACGAATCTATAGGAATGCTACGTATTTACCCGATGCATGCATTTCACTAGCAACTTTCGTCCATGCTTCTACTTTGTCCTTATCATTAGAGCTTTGATAGATATTGGGATGATCCCGAATGCAACGTATGAGCTTATAAGAGTTGAGGACTCGAACCCGGCCTAGTTTCCATTCAGTTTGCGATGTCCATTGATCATTGGCTCGGGCATATGAAGTAGGTTGCGAGTCGCTCCGACTCCTAACGAGTGGGGCGAGTTCGACCTTTACAATATGTCCGCTGCTTGAAGGTCTGAAACTCAAACCTTCCGATGTTCGCTTCGTCTCCATCTGCTGGCATCGGGAGATCTCCTCTAGCACCTTGTTTTTAATTATGTAGTAAAAAGGCTCGTCTTCTCGATAACATCTCGCAAGCAGGAATTGCAACTTGGACAAGGAGTACCACCAAGCGAAGGGCCACTTGTTATCAATACTATATTCCAGATCGCGCATGTATGCTATGAACACATTCCTAAATGCATTGTACATTTCCACAATGTCAGACGGATGTATGTTCGGGAATTTTTGAGTGATTGACGTAGGGAGTGTCTCGTATATATGGGTCGGGGAGTCGCTGCAAATTTGCTGGTCACTGGAGATCTCTTCCATCAGCAACGGTAGATCATTTTGGTAGTAGTCCCATCCTTTTGCAACTGAAATGCCAATAATTGCATTTTGAGAATTGAAACCCAAATCGCGCCTGCATTCATACTTATCATAGACTCGAACGTCTTGAACAGCTTGGTATCAGGCTTCCAAACTTTCGGTACAGTTTTAAATGGTTTCATCAGTTCCGACATGGGAGCAATTTGGTCGAAATATTTGAAATTCTTCAGAAGAAAATTCCAACAAGCTTTGCATACATAAGCTACACGGAGGAGAATAGTAGGAATAACAATTAAATGCGAATGATTGCGAAAAAGTCGACTCACTTGGTATGAGGAACTTCTTCGATATTTGCTCCCAATACATGTTCGTTGCCGACGGGTTTATATCTTTGTTGTGCAGTAACGGTATCGCCATCACTTCGCGAATGAACTTGGCCGTAGTCTTCATGGTCAACATGTAATTTTGTCTCAGGGGTGGTCCCTGGATGACTAGTTTATTGCCACTGGGGCTGGATATCAATTCGATAATTACTTCATTCGAATTGAGTCTTGGACAGTGTTTGGAATGAATTAGTGGAGATTGGGAAGGGTTTCCGCAGGTCGGTAATACTAGGGTCTGAAATGGAGGGGGCAGTGGAGAACTTTGAGAGTTACCACAAGCTGGAGATACTTTCGATATATGATTTCTAGTTAAGAAACTGGTCTCAAACGATAACGAATGTTGATTAGTATTGTGGATGGGATCCATGTGTCTTTTCAGTGGTTTATTGGAAGCCGACGGAGTTGTGTTGAATTCTTCGCGTGTAGGGTCTACAATAGTACGCTGCAGCGGTGATTGAACAGTGAATGGTACACGGGAGTTTTTATCACTGAGTACATTGCTTCTTTCGCTCGGAAGGGAATTGGATGTAGTGCAGTACTCGAATAACTCGGTAATAATACTTTCGAAGTACCATTTGTCTTGCAGTTGATAGCTGTTCTTACGCATGTTGACCAGTTCTCTATAGAATGATCGCAGTATTAGCCAAGTGTGCTCGCACTGACCAGCTGGAATACCTGGGAATATGTATAAACATATGTAATTGAAATGGATTATTAATTAAAGTATTAGCTAAGAAAAAACCCAAAAGTACCTCTCTCTTCTCCGATCTTCTCCCACGATTGAATATACTCTACACTCTTTGAGGAATTGAGAAGCTCGTCGTCTGATAGCATTACTATTTTTGGAAAGCTTCGTAAAGTTTTCAATAAATTACAAATGTTTTTAAATTGTTCGATTGGATCCTGCCAATTATTCTTTGCATAGAAGCTTTGCTTGTAGATGGTGTTGGGACTAAAATTGTTCAATTCATATTTTTATTACATTTGAAACGAGAATATCTTACTTTTTTACGCAATGCGGCTTTAGATATTCCAGTATTTTCTGCAATTTAGTTTCTTTTTTGAATTTATCAGTGTTGTTAACTTCCCATTCGAAACGAGCCTGGACATGAAACCACAATTTCATCAATTTTGTGGCTGCAGGTTAACAAAGAAGGTTTTTGAATGATACTGATAATTATTCATTCGACTCTTTCTAGTACCTTTTTCTTTAAGCTCATTGGCCACAGCACTCCATATGGTGCCCCTGCGTCGATAATCATTGTAATATCGATGGGTTGTGTCATATAATTCGGGATATTCCCTTAGTAGTTCCAGTAAACATATGGTTTCTGGCTTCAAGGGGTATTCTTTGACCTCCAAGTTTGTTGACGATTCGTCGTCTTCAATAACTATTACAGGCTCATCGTCCTCTAACAATATAACATCATCTTCCTGTGGTTCCTTGGCAGAAGGCATTGGTGAAGTCACATTGACCTTGGTAATGAATTTTACTGGGTCACACCTTAAACAAAATATTTAACTAAGAGTTAAACCGAAGTAGGCACTTTCGAAACATACCGATTTTTTATAAAACGCCACAAAAATAAGAGATCGTTCTCCATCTCCATCACAGGTCTTCGTTTAAATCCTTTGTTGCCCTGCCGCAAATACTTTCTCAACTTACGGACATATTGTTGGTAGCGATATCGTAGGTTGACCCACGTATTTCTACAAAAATCGGCTGCGAATTTTCAAAAATAATAACGAAATTCCACTAGCAACATTGGCGCTCAATTACCACTACTTTCTAACTCCCTCGCTATTTCCTGCCACGCATGCTGTCTTTTATCAATGCTGGAAAACCCGGCATGTGTTGGGTCGTAGATAACCCTATGCTTCTTTACCTTGGCAATAAGGCGCTTTTGGTAAATCAACTGATGTCCTTGATGTTGTTCACGACTTACGGTATTTTCATTCATTATCTGTAGAGGTTATACCATTGTTTTTATTATTATGTGTTCTAATAACTATATATTATATCTCCTAGCGAACCGCATCCGCTTTGCTACACAGTTCTTTTTCACACGCAATTGAACAACTACTGAGTGTAAAACTCACAAAAACAATATTACAAATTACACAAGCTTATAGCTACACAATATCATAAATTGTTCTTGCTTTACTATTAAACACTTGGTCTTATACGCAAAACTTTCGCTTATCACTAAACTGTGTCAAGCGAAATTGAACCTGCATCATTACTTAGATGATCCTTCTAGAACTTGGGTCCCCGTACTAGATCCTTAACTATAACTATATTGGTAACTGGGGAATTAAGTGCGATCAACCAAATGATCTGTAGGTCAAGAAGGTGTAATGGTAAGGTGTAAAGCCTAAGATTGGTAAATGGCTATATAGAGAGTGAAGATGACTACTCCAATGGTTGTTTGGTGATAGCACGAATCGGAGATGTCATAAAGAGTTTCCATATAAATCAATGCAGAGGTCACTTAGAATGTCGACAATAGATTGCAGACCGTTAAAAGATGATGAAGACCAACATTCCACCAATGGGGTCATTGGTCTAGTGATATTATGACCATGACGAGGAGATTCGTTAATATTGCATACCGATTGAAAATCTAGCACAGGACCTAGATGGATGAATGTGTACACTTAGAAAGGCTTGCACCGTATAGAAAAGGACTGTTAGAATTTATTCGGGAGGAGTGGGTAGGTCAGTGTTACGAAGATTAAAATAACGTAGTCTAATCTTGGTTTTGTTTTAAGACTGACCCTTCACAGACTATCTAATGTGTGATCTTTTCTAGAATTGTACGTGCAATCGCAATCGGAAATATGTTCTTCGATGCGACTTCGACAGTTTTGATATAATATGATTTGAAAATCAAAATTTTAAATATTTTTACACGATTTTATTCCATTTAGCACGATTCAAAATTACATAACACAAATAAATAAAAACACACAAAGCTCACAAACAGGTAGAAACCATACAAAAACCAAAAACAAGAATATGTACATATTGTTTCTCTTGATTTTTTTTGTATACATACATACAAGCAAATTTACTGGTCCGAGCAATTGTAAATAGCAAACTTTTAGGGGAATTCCCTTTTTGCAATAGAAATGTATTAGTAGTTTGTGAACTATCAATGCAATCAGACGTGTTAGGTAAAGAAATTTTATATACGCAAATTAGTTTTTCCCTAACTTTAATAGGTTTTAGAGATAAGAAACCAATCACCTATTTTTGCATATGATCAATGTCTTTTTTACACGAGTTTTTACGGAACCAATCTACCGTGTAAAAAAAAAATTAGGTGTATATCGAACATAGTTCATAAAATATCTCTCAAAATGCAACCTTTCATACTTCATCTCTGAAAATATGCTCTGCCACGTGCCGTATTTTTTTCACTCTTGAACGATTCGAATCTTTTTCGCTCGTGAGCAAAAATACGATTGTTTGTCCTCGTAAATGGCAGTTTGGGAATCGCTCGAGTGGAAAAAATAGGACTCATAAGCCATTGTTTTTTGGGGTAGCAAAAAAATATGTTAAAGAGCCAAGTTAATCACTTTTTTCAATGAACTGATTAACTTGGTTTAAAAAAGCGGAAGGTTTTTTCTAATTTACCATAGTTACTAGTGTTACGAAGTCATATCTATAATGAATACTTATTTCTTTTAAACCGTTTTTCGACATAAACGTATTTTTAAAGTAGCAAAGATGACATTGTCGAAAGAGATCTTGAAATGACATCGGCAGAATCGTTAAATGTTCCCAAACTGTTGTAGGCGAGAGTATTTCATGAGTTACTTTGAAACACTTACTCTCTACTATAGGATTCAAAATAAAAATGTACACGAAAAGAAAGTCTTAATTAAGAAATGAAATGTAAGGAATAGTAATTACTATTCCACAAATAATACCTGTTCGAACTTTTTTATTTCTTGTTCAATATAACTGCATTTATCAACAAGAATCTTGCTCACGAATCAGATGTCAAACATATATACAACATATTCGCACGGAACTGTTGTAGCATTTATGTCAAAATAATATTCAGGGTTGCAGTAAATAATTCTGCACCATTGTAAGAACTAACAGCATTGCAAAATAACGGGCAGTGCAGTGGAGTAGCAACATATCCGATTTCGTTTCTGTGTCTACTCAATCAGATTTCCCTATCTTTTTTTTTAGAAAATTGAGTGTTACTACGGTTTATACGCAATTGTCTTGTATTAAAATTATTTAACACGTAAATGTTGCTACTATCAAAAAGTAGTCACTGCTTTTTCCGACTCAACAGGTGACTCAACCTGTCTGAAATGCACTCTGTATGGTTTCACTAACTGGGACTTCTTTCTTGCGGCATCTAACTACGCTCCGTCTTAGTAAATGATATGGGTTTCAAATTTGATTATACGAAATATATATAAAATTACCTTGCTGAGATCATGGTGTAATAAAATTTAAAACATGATTCGTACTATTTCGAAGTTGCACGGAAACTACAACCCTGATGATAAATATAAGAAACAAATATTTTGACAAAATTAGTTAAAAATACTCTTAAAACTATAGTAAAGAATATAACGAAAGTACACAATAAATTGATATTATAATATACCTTCGACCCGTACATTTTGAATTTAAAGGAAATCGAATTGGAATTTTGACATAGGTTTGAATTTGAACGTGCATATACAATATTTTATACTGCATTTCTCTATCACCCTGTGGCTTTGTGAGCGAAATTCGTTTCTATAAGGTCACAAATAATTCTCATGATCTTGACAGATCGTAAACCGTAAAAATATTAAAAACATGTTTAGCAATCGGTGTTTTTTATACTCAATCAGAGCTACCAACTGGATTATCCCGCGAATATGTTGTCCAATTGTGCCATTTTCTACGACTTCTCACCGTGCAGCAAAAGTTTTCATTGATAAGGAGAATACTTACGCACACGATGTACTCAAGAACTCGTTGAAGAACTATAAGCTCTCCAGCTTGGAGTTCCATCACAAATTGGACGAGGGGCAATTTGTGAACGAATTACCCTCTATAATTCTGCATCCGCCTGCCGCTGAAAACACCACTGCAGACGAGGTATTCAATGGATTTTACGCGTTGACAAGGTATTGTAACCAGTCACAAGTGTGCATCTCGGATGAGCGCTTTAAGCCATTTTCCCAGTTGCTCTGTAAACTCGCTCATGAATTCAGCGATGAGCAGTTGTTGCAATCCTTGCGCTTCATCGCATCGTTGCCGCCCACTGAATCCGTCAAGGTGCCCAATTTCGTAGAGATCTGGAATACATTTGATGTCCTTTGTTGCCAACGCATTGATAACTGGAGTTCAGACCAACTGTTGTTGTTCTGTGACACATGGTACTCATTGAACTTGGCTAGAATATGCGAATTTGTGTGGGAGGCCCTTCGAAAACTTGGGCGCAAAGTTAGGCACATGACTCCTGAGCAACTAGTGCACTCAATGTTCTTTTGCAATGTGTTGCGGAAACCGGTGTTTGATATGTTTAAATTTGAAGTACGACTGATGGCTTGTGTTGATAGCATGAGTCTACAGGAGTTGGGAGTTATGGCCATGGGATTTTTTAAAACTCAGACTCCCATTCGAAACGAAGACTTGATAAATAAATTGTATGAACGTCTAATGCTTGAACTGGATACTGTAGGGGATATTACTCTAGTTAGTTTGCTGAAAGTGCTTCGGTATAGCTCGTCAATCCCTCAAGTTGATAAAATGACACAACTATTGGATGGACTGTGTCCCCAAATAGAACGCCTTTCTCTACTGAGCTGTTTACACATTGCTCTTTTAGGAAGTGATATACAATGTTGCCACGAACCCACTATGGAACTTATACTAAAACGCTTCAACAATGAATTAGACAAGGCACGTCTCAAAGATCTGGAGCGTCTCTGCTTCGTTATGGGAGGTTTCAATTACGAGAGCCCAACTGGTATTGATAAAGTACTCTGTGCTCGAATACTAGAGGCTCTTAAAACGAAAGTTAATGAGATTCTAAAGTACCCCCGATGCTTCACCACATGCCTCCATTACCTCACTCTTAAAGGCTACTACGACCCAGAGATGATCAGCAGTGCCTTAGATCCTCGTTTCACACAACATGCATATGGTAAGAACATGGTAATGGGCAGAGAAATCTTTCACTTAGACTCTTTTATAAAGATAAACTTAAAGAATGAAAACTATAATGGCCACCAGCTGAGTGATAAGCAACGACGCACGATGGGCAAGTTGTTGACTAACTATATACCCGATAGAAATCCCAAATACAGGCTAAACGTAACAGACCGCATTCTACTGGAAATAAAGGAGACGATAGATCGTATATTCAAATGTAACAAACTAAAACATATTTTGCCTCATTATGCACGTCCGGATATTCTTCTCTGCTATGACAGGACAAAAGGAATACCATTGAGTTAAGTGAGGAGTGTCCCGAAGACTATACTGGTACGTATACAACATATAAGAATTTGAAAAGGCTTGTATAACATCATTCTTTTATATTTTAGGTGAAATTTTGACACGGCAATGTATTTTGGGAACAGAAGAACTAGACAATATCGACACTGTTGCCGTTATCATTGCTGGTTGGAATAACGTTGTTCGAGACAAAAATCGTCACACGGGTCTCATGGATATGAAATTAAATCAGCTGAAAATGTTAGGTCATAAACCTGTTGTGGTACGTGGTCCACATTAGTAACTATTAATTTAATAATAACAATTCGGTTTCAGATATATTGGTATGAATGGCGAGCGTTGGAAACACCGAGAGATAGAGAAATGTTTGTCAAGCGTAGATTATCAAAGGTTATAAAAGTGTAATGAATATCATAACTAGACATTTAAATAAGTTGTTAAATTAATTCTAATAAACTGAACGGAACCAAATGCATTAGTAAAAGTTTGATACCAAATATACAAAATTTTATTCTTATTCGGAAATCGAAAATGGAAATATACGGTTGTCACAGCGTTCCGCTCAATATTTTTTTTGTGTATTCATATACTACGAAAAGAGTGGCAGTGGCTGGAATCGTCCTTAGAACGGATGGTAACAGGCCATTATAAAGTGCTAGTACTCCTTCATTACGAATTATCTCCCTTCCCACGGAAGTCATACTTCTCTTAAGACTGTTCACTTGAATTCGACTTTTGATTACATCGGCAGGAAAAATCACAGTCCATAGTGTTACACCACCTACGGCGCCAGCAAACATAGTTTTCAACGGACCAATGTCATCTTTTGTTTGACCGGGTCTAAAAATATACATCTTGTAGTTCCACATATCTCATACTGTTAATCGCTTACTTGGTAAGAAACTCTCGGGTGCCCTCATAGCCGCCAAAGAAAAAGAAGTAGCCCGGCATCTCGCGCATAAATGTTGAGGTGAGTCCACGAAAGAACCCTGGAATACCTACAAACGGGAGTTAATTCACGTACTGATATATGATTATGTTAAAGGCCGATAGATAGCAATAATGTTTTCAAAATTTTTCTTATCTACTTATATTTCATTCTGATTTTGCGATGAATTATCAATGAAACGCGTATTTGATTCGCTCATTGTGGAGAACACTTACCTTCTGCTGCGTATATTTGACGGGTCAATTGCCATGGCGTTATTGGTGCTGCTTTCGCACTTGAATTATTCGTGTGTCCAGTCTGAAATAGATGAATGAGCCGTATAGTCTAGTTCTTGGACGGCCTGTCCGAAAATATGCAACTCACTTCGCGCAAGGCTTGCAGTTTACATTTAACCAATTCCGTGGGGCACAAAGCAAACGTGGAAAAGAAGGCGGCCAGGAAGCCCGAATACGCATTTCCTAATATTGATAAGTTCAGGGGATTGTCGATGCCCATCGAGTACGCAACGAACTTCTGACAAACTCCGTAGCCCGCAAAGAGCACCGAGTTCTCGGCGACATTCGCAACGACGGCAGGAAGGGATCCAGCGTAAAGACCGCGAGCAATCCCATCCTTGCGGAAGGTTTGGATAAAGCAGTGGAACATGTTTTTGTACAGCTTTGGGAATGTTTGCTGCTTCACTTTGACGGTGTCCAGAGGCTGCGAAACGTATACCTGCGCAACGCCACCTGCAAGATACAGAGGATATACATACATATTTACATACGGCCGAACATGTTTTATCCATGTCAGCATTTCAGACATTCGGATATCGGTGCATGAGTGACTTGTTCTTGCCAAACTCACCCAGTGATCCAGCAGTGAAGTCTATTAGGCCAGTGACCAGACTGTTCTCAGATTTACCATCGCCACCTCCCCTCATCGTGGTGACTACTTCACAAAACAGTTTCGCGTATTCAATAAACTCGTTGATCCTAATCAACTTCAACGAAATGAAAAAATGTTTCGTCTATACGAGTTTTGAAGTATTTCGCACCACAAACTCATCAATACTGAGTAGATGAATGGGATCGTTATTGGCTTTCAGTCACTGAATATTATCGGCGTTCTCTTGCGCTCTCTCAGCTTATCACTTGAGTCAGAGAGTGGCGCTCCAGTTGTTCTCCCAGATTCTTTATCAGCACAATTGCGTCATATCGTAGCGAGCACGATCTTGAGGCAAATCTACACCAGGCATTCTCTGTTGCTGGCAGAAACTGTTTTGTTCGGAACTTTGATAACATTTTGGAACGAATCCGTGTACGACGCATGGACCAGGGCTAATAAAACGTGTTATTTTCCAATCACTCACTAAAAGTACGCCTCTCGAGCCCTATTTTTTCCACTCCTGAGTGAATTGTATTTTTCCACTGACGAGCACAATCATTTGAATGTTTCAGTAGAGGAAAAATATAGTAAACGAAGGTCACCATCGCCATGTGTTGCTCCTTGCTTATCTCCGGAGATTCGGGTAGTTATTGTGGTGTTTGTTATGGTTCTCTATGGTAGGTAGAGAAAATTTGAGGTAATTTTCAAGATATGAATATTCAAGATATGAAACTGAAATATGCGCAAAATCGCAATATTCACTGCATACGATCTGAAAATACGACGAACAGTACTTTTTCCACTCGTGAACTATTCATAGATGGAGTACTATAGTATGGAGTAATATAATGGGCTGTAGGTAGTGCTGACCAACAAATTAAATAAACAATAATAGAAAAAGGACAATATCATCTCATTAACCACAGTAAGAAAATCATATATGACGGTATCTTTATTTCTCATATGAGTGTATATTATTGTTGTATATAATGTATTAAATATAATAATATGAAATTTACATGAAGTGCGCCTCCATAAGGTGTATCTTCGTATTAGTCGCTCCAATACAAAATTATCGTTTTCAATATCAATTCTCTTAAATTAACTCCTACTAGATATATATGTATGTATGTATGTCAGCATTGCTGTCCCGCCTTATCTACATGGAGCCACCTTCCTGATGTACCTGTTGTTATTTTACTATACAGTCGTTTTAAGCGCTATTTATTTCACTGCTATCTTACTGAATAGTTATCAATTAATATATTTAGCATCAACTGGTTTTTACAGATATACCTTAGGTTTAAATTTCGGCCTTCTACATGTCGCCGGCTGCAACTTCTTGTAATTTTGAATTATACATAAGTAGCTATTTGGGCCTTTATCTAACACCAAACCAGGGTCTGTAGATATTTTCTTGTAGGGTATTTTTATATTGTATAATAACTAAATTCTTGAAGCACATTGATGATGCGATGCAATATATTTAACAAACAAAATAGCTCAAGTACATTTAATTCTATTTCGATTGATATTCATGCCTTTCATGTGTCCAACCAAATTTATACATAAATTAATATATCTGCTTAAACACTTTTGTACTTGATATATATTTAATTACTATTCTTCTCTAAAGGTGTAAAAATATTAAACTACATTCTGGAAGTTGTTTATGCGTGATGTTTACACATACTTATGTATATTAATATGTATTACTTTATATGGGTTGGAGTACCTGTGGTTACTTTCTTGGGTGGGAGAAAAACTCTTGGCGAAAGTTCTCCACTCTAATGTACATATAAATGCAAGTATGCTTCGTATATCTCGGATCTGCAGCAGATTGTGATTTACAATTCACATGCACCGTTGGGTAATTAATTATTTTGTTTACATTGTTTATTGGCACATTTTCTTTTTCTTTATACAATACTTACATCCAACTGAACAGAACTTAAGCTCGAAGAGGAACTAAAAATTCAGAATTAAATCTAAACATTTCTAAATTAATATGAATTAGTATGAATTAACCCTAAATACTTTTAATAGAATACCTTTGCAGTTACGTGATTCCTTCTGATGTATGTATATAGTATATGAACTGAATATGAAGTCATATCTTAGCCCATGCTGGAGGTTCATCGTGCTATCTTAATTTCAGTACTATATTACAATTTAACCATTCTTCCTTTGAGAATATCCTATTACCATTCGGGGAGGAATCTTTCCCCTCGGGACTACTCTGTGGACATCGGACTGACCCGTTCGAAAAACATCAATAACACTCCCACGTTTGATATGATTCCGACAGTCAAGTTTTACTTTGGCCTGCGTTTTTATACCACATCCATAAATATTCATGAAAAAACTGACCATAGGACCACCAGTTGAACCTGGCTACTGTGGGTGATTAGGATTGCTTCGCAAGTCCTTGGAAATTATTCTGTTTAAAGAACGACTCCTTCTGACCCCTGCTACTCTGTTGTGAATGTATTTTGTCTCCGAATTCCAATCCATTGTCCTGTCCTGCTCGTTGAGAATCCGTTTAGTAATAGGCTGGGAACGGGTGGTAGTTCGATGGATTGGAGGCGTGGTGATTGGGCGATGGCAGTACTGGTGGTCTCACTCCCGGATGGTAGTTGCCAGAAGCCACTTGATGGTAGGCCCCGAAACCGCGGGCCATGTGACGGTTCTGGGCCGATTCGCCGAGGAGGCGCGATTGATCCGGCCCCAGGAGGCGGTTGTTCTGCTCCATCAGCAGGTGCGCCGTCGGATCTACGAGCAAGCGATGTTGGTCTGCCGCGGCTGCATTCGAAGCCGCCAAGATCCGATGTTGCTCCACTGTTGAGAGCAGACGATGGTGCTCGAGGCTCTCGCGGCTCTGGTGCTGCATCTGAGAGGAGAGGAACGAGCGGTTGTTGCCCACGGACATGTTCGTGTTCGGAGTCAGGTCCAACGACGCCATCCGCAGCATGTCGTGGTGCGGATGGTTGTAGGGCAGCTGCGGGGGCGACGGAACCACGTAGTTTGCGGTGCGGCTCAAGTCCACCGAGGTGGTTTGATCGTGGTCCTGGTCGTTGAGTTGGTCGGGCAGCATGTTGTGCATCGATTGGTGCTGCTGCATGGCCAGCTGGCTGGAGTGCTCTTGCTGGTGCTGCTGTGTCGCCGGAGTGGAGGAGTGGTGTTGTTGTTGCTGCGACTGATGCTGCTGACTCTGCTCGCGCTCAGACAGAATGTCGTATATGTGATGGTGGTAGCGACCGATGCCCCCGAGGTTCGACCCAGCGCTGCTAGGAAGTTGGAAGTTGTGGTGGTAGTTCGACGAGCCCACGTTGGAGCGGGAGGACATGTCGAGTCCTTGGAGGTCGGACATGTCGTTGGCAGCTGAATTGTTGCTACCGCGGTAGTCGGAGCCCTCCAAGTCGTGCGTGTTGTACTTGAGATTTGCCGCGCTGGCCATTGTCTCATACTTGGAGTACATCAAGTCCATTTGCGACTGCGTGAACTTCATCCGCATGTCCTGACCAGAGCTGAAAATAACAATTGTGGTTTAAAGAGAGTTGGACACATATTAATAGACGAAAGTGGTACCTGTTCTGGGGCATGATGCTGTTCTCCTCATCGCTGGACAGGTGGTTGTGGGCCGAAATGTTGTGGCGTCGGTCGTTGTCCGGCTCCGCCCGCTTGTGCCGCATCAGCTCGCCGTTGAAGTTGTACCGCGGAATCGAGGGCGACGAGGCGGGCGAGATCAGCTCGTGCTCGGGGTACGAGCTGCCCACGCTGGAGGCGTTTCGCCGCTGCGCCTGCATGTTCGGCAGCGGCGAGGAGCCTGATATGTTGTTGCCGCTGTTGCCCACACTGTTGCCGCTGCTGGCGCTGCTCGCCGTGCCGGGCCCGTTCGCGCCGCCGCCCCCGTTGGCCCCGTTGCCGCCGAAGAGGCCGTAGTCGCGACCGGGCGAAATCGGCTGCGGCGACGGCGGCGTGCGGTGGTGGCCCGAGGAGAAGCCGTCCGACTCGTTGCCGGCGCCCAGGTGCTGGCCGCGCGGCGTGGAGCCGGCGTCCACGTCGACCTCGTTGTTGTTCTGGTTGCTCTGCGGGTTGACCGGGGTGCTGCCGGGCGGCGAGATGTTGCAGCCGTGCATGTTGTTGCCGGCGCCGGGGAACATGGGCAGCGAGGGGATCTGCATGGGGAAGCTGCTCAGGTTCTTGATCATCTTCAGCTCGTTCTCGAGGTTGTCCATGCTGTGGATGGTGTTGTTGTTCGACGCGGCCGAGAAGCGGTTCGACTCCGGGTCGACGTGGGCGCTCATCGGGCTGTCGGTGTTCAGGCTGGTGTTCTCGTTGGGCACCTTCAGGTCGCTGTTCTCGCTGTCGATCATGTTGCCGACCGAGTTCAGCGCCGCCTCCACCAGCATGCTGGCCGACGACGAGACGGCCGACCCGGCGCCGGTCAGTCGCGAGTTCGCGTTGTTGTAGAACGAGCTCATGAAGGACTGCGAGTGGGCCAACGAGTTCATCTGCATCTGGGCGGCCTCGTTCGTGTTGCCGCCGCCGCCGCTGGTCGCTCCCCCGATGGCGCCTCCATTGCCATTGGACGTGGGGCCTCCGTTGCCCGGCGCCCCTCCCCCGTTGTGATGGTACTGGGCCATCTGGCCGCCGTTGTTCGACTCCACCACGTCGAGGAAGGACGAGTTCTCGTCCTCTTCGTGGTTGATGGCGTTGTGGTGGGCGTGGTTGGTGCTCGCGGAGTTCATGAGTCGCGCCAGGAAGTCGCGGTTCTGTCCGATCAACTTGTTCGAGTCGTCCACCGCCCCCGGCTGAACCCCAAACGCCTGAAGGCCCATCTCGTTGCCAGCTCCGCCGGCGCCGATGCCACAGGCCGCTTGTGGGCCGCCGAGGCCGCCAACGACGTCGTTCGTGCCCATGGCGCATCTGTCCACCGAGGCGCACTCCCTGGGCATGTGCCGATCGTCGCCGCTGATCCACTTCTTGCTGCCCTTGCTCACAACCAGGTTTTGCCCCAGCGCATTCAGGCCCGGCATGCTCTCCTTCGGCATGGGCGACACGATGCCCGAGTGGTGGCGGTAGTTGGTGTTGTCGTGGTGATTCTCCTCGACCGGCTGGTGCAGGTCCTGCTCGTCGTCGTCGTCCTCGTCGTCTTCGTCCTCGTCGTCGTTGTCCAGACCGGGCGCATGGCTGATCATTTGCTGGGGATTCAGCACCGGCGGCATCATGTGCATCTTGTTGGCCTCGTCAGGGCCCCCGCCGGCCATGGCCGAAACGGCTGCCGCCGCGGCCACCACCTGTTGGACTTGCTGCTGGGCGGTCAAACGGTGCGCGGTGGTGGAGAGGAACGACTCGACCAGGCTCAGCTGGGCGTTCTGCTTGCGGCGCACGTGCTCCATGCGCTCGTCTTCGTCGTCCTCGTCGCCCATCATGGTCGGGGGCTGCTCCTTGGGGTCGTTCGCCCGGAAGTTCTTTTTCTTTCGCTTCCGGCTGCCCACCACCTTCTCGCCGAAAATGCTGGAAATTTTCGAAGAGAGCAGCGACAGATTCGGCTCGTTGCGGCAGAGGTCCTTGATGGACTTGCCGGACTTCTTGATTGCCTCGAATATGTTGTCGTCCGAGAATTCCGTGTCGCTCTTGCTGTCCAGCATGCTCGAGCTGAGCAGCGAGTTCTGGTCCTCGAGGCTCTTGCGGCGGCGACGTGGCGCTTGCTCTACGATAGAGGAAGAGAAAACGACAATAGTGGGAATCGAGACAGGTCGAGGATATGCATCGGTGGACAAACAGCGACGAGTGCAACTCACCGAGGAAGTCGACCTTCATGCCCCCGGAGTAGGCGTCGAAGGTGTAGGCCACGCTGCGCTCGATCTTCGGCATCTGCTCCTGCGTGTAGTTGTGGACCTTCTTGTAGTGGAACTGCAGACACTGTTTCGTCGTGAAGGCTGCGTTGCATTCGGGCTCGGCGCACCTGAAAGAAGGAGGAAGAGGAGAACGGTGAGCGACGGAGGGTTCCTGGGGGGCGCCTCATACTTGAAGGGCCGGACGCCCGAGTGCGTGAGCATGTGAATCTTCAAATTGCTGCGGTTCTGGAAGAGCTTCTGACACCGAGGACAACTGACAACCGTGGAGTTGCGGCTGTGTACCTCCTTTGAGTGTCGCTGCAAGGCTGCGCGTGATCCTAGAAGTTTGGAACATAATTTACACTGAAAATCTCGTAAAACATCTGCCATATCTAAAATGAAATGTATGAAGAAAATGAAATTTCGGGTTGATGTGATTTTGAAAATGATAAACAAAAGATAACATGGCGCTAATGGATATCTGTCTAACGATGATGGTTTTGGTTGGGTCGTGTTCGTCTCCCCGTCGGAACCTTTTCAAAATCAGAAGCCAGAAGACACCTGGAGGACGGACAACGGACATCGGAGCAGACGGTCCTCAAAATGGCAATAAATGAGTTTCTCCTATAAGATGGTTCCCAAATCGTTCCCTCAATTCATATGGATGCGGTAGAAAACTAAAATCATAAAATGTTTTCCAATTTGTAACTCAAAGGCAAAATGCTCGTGCGAAGTGGCATCAGCTCGACAATGGTCCTCGTCTTAGCCCTGAACACTATGGCAGGAATCTGCCACCCATCGCGATCTCTCGAAGGACTCGCCCCGCGAGTGGCCCGAATCTGCTCAAATCTTACCACTGTGCATGCGCTTAATGTGCGCCTTCAACTTCTGGGGCTGGCAGAACTTCCGGCCGCAGAAGTCGCACAGCGGCCGGGCGCGGTTCGGGTTCGCGGCGCACCCGTAGGTCCGGTGCATCTCCAGGTAGTTGAGACGCAAGAAGAACTTGCTGCAGAACTGGCACTGGTAGGCGCCCTTGCCGTCGTGCATCTCGGCGGCGTGCTTCGTGATGTTGTCCTTGCCGAGCACCGCCTCGCCGCACACCTTGCAGTGGTACTTGCGGATGGTGAGGCTCATCGACGGGTCGTGGAAGATCGAGCAGTGCGTCCGGTAGTAGAGCGGGTGCTCGAACTTCAGGTTGCATCCGCCGCAATCTGGGGAATAGTGAGGAACCCAATGTAGTTGCAGAAGGTGGACGCGACTCTAGACCATTTGCACCGATCGGAGCCATACTCACTTGTCTTCTCGGTGTGCTTCTTCCGCCACATCGTGTTGCAGTCGTCGCTCCAGTAGAGCAGCTCCATGCCGTTCTTCACGTCGCGACACGTCACGAAGAACGCCTGCTGGTCGATGGAGACCAAGTTCACGTTGCGCTCCTCGTACGTCGGCGCTGGCCGGATGTAGCGCAGCCAGTTCGACGTGTTCGGGTTGTCGCACGCCAGCAGCTGCGACTTGTCCGCCCCCGCCTCGCAGGTCTCGAAGACCCACTTCATGTCGGTGCCCTCGCGCACCTCGCTGCTCTCGATCGGCTGCCCCATCAGGGGGCCCAGCTTCGTGAACGCCCTGACCTCGGTGCGGGCGAACACGCCGGTCACATTCGGCTCCACGTTGTGCAGCTCGAACTCGGCCGGCACCGACGCCTCGGCGAAGGTGATCAGCGGCTTCGTTTCCAGCTCGGACATCTGCGACGTCTCGTCCATGTCCTCGTCGTCGTTGTCGTGCTTGGCCTGGCGCTGGGCGTCCGACTTGAGTCGGGCCAGCGCCTCCAGGTTCTTCCGCTCGATCCACTCGGCCAGGTCCACGGCGTCCGTGATGATGCCGATGGCGTTGTGGAGCGGGCAGGCCTTGTAGTCGTGTGTTATGGAGCACTCGCGGCAGGCCTGCTGCGACCGGAAGGCAATGTCGTGCTCGTCCTCCTCCTCGACGAAGTTCTGTTCGTTCTTCATTTCGCGGGCCAGAGCTTCCTCGTCCAGTTCCTCGTCCTCGCCCTCTTCGCCTTCGCTCTCCTCGCCGAGCTCCTCCTCCTCGTCGCCTGTGGCAGTCACACTCTGGAAGTTGATATTCGCGACAGGAGGCGGAACCATGGGTTTCGCCTTCTTCTTACTCTTCCCTCCAGCCTTCGACTTTTTCTTCTTGCCGCTGGATCCGTCGACGACGTCGGCGACGGGTGCAACCGGAGCGCTCCCGTTCTCCGGCCGCTCCTCCTCGTCGTCGTCGTCTTCGCTGCGCTGTGCGATGGGCGGGAATTCGTCGCTCTTCTTCAGACACAGGGCGCTGGCGAGCGACTCCCTGGAGGCCGACTTCTCCTCCAGCTCACTCTTGATCTTCTCCGCAATGCGACAATCGAGCACCTCGGGGAGCACGTCGCTGTTTTGGGTCGGCTTCATTTTCTGGTCGTGCTTCTTGGCCTTGATGGCGAAGTTCGAGAAGTCCTTCATTTTGGAGATGCCATTCAGCGAGTCGCTGAATTGGACGCGCTTCTTCGACTTCTTGCGCGTCGGCTGGGTGTCGCCGTTCTCTGTCTGGCTGTTGCTGAACTCCTTGACGCTCAGATTAGGCTCCAGTTTGAAGTTGCCAGCAAAGCCTTTTGTGGGCGTGGTTGGTGCGGAAAGAGGTGGCAGACTGGTAAGAGACAACATATTAATAATTAGTTCTAGAAATTATTATTTTTTTTATTGAGTGAAATTCTCGATCTTGAATTTATTTACTATATTCCTAAAAGATCGTTTCGAGACTACTATCTAGAAGTCTAGGGATCCTTCTAGATTCAGATGAGAATGTATAACTCAGTATCTATAATGATCTGTTCTGAGTTATATACGATTCGAACGAAATTTTTAACTGCCACTGATTTCGAATAAAAAAGTTATTATGAAATCAAAGGATAATTATAATATCGTGAGAATAGCTGCAGATTACAGAAATAACATAATGGCCCATAATGGATTTCATATGGTTCTATCTGCGTTTGAAAGATTTGCAGTTTGTGGTACGGATTGTAGTCAAAAGTACAGAAAATTGATTCATGGTTTGCTCCTTTCGACCCAATACCCAACTCAGTTCTTTTAGCATTTTGAAAACTCTTTGTGACATTTTGAAAACTCTTTCGTTAGATCGGGTTCCAGAATGTGGAATATAAGAGTCGTTTCATCAAAGATGAAATTCATTGAAACAACTAGTAATGATGCCACATTGCCTACAACTTTGGACCACAAACGATGTGTTGAGTACGATATTTCGGTGCAAACTTTCTATAATCAACATTGATAATTGATAAAGGAGGAATCGCCAATCATTGTTTGCGGACGAATCTATCATAAGGACGATATTTCTAACTTAAGACAACATCAATATTATAACTATCACGTACTTAGCCAAGCGCTCCGTGTCATTGTCGGCCAGATTCAGCAAATAGGCCACAAACTCGACGTCGTTTTTGAACTGGAGTCGGGCGCGCGTGAGCTCCCACTTCTCGGCGTTCTTGGTGCCGATGTAAATGTTTTTACTGTAGTTCTGATGACGGTACTTCTTGCGGTCACTCGCCGAAGTCGAGCCTCCGCCGGCGCTGCCCCCACCGCCACTGCCTCCGCCTCCACCCGCTCCGCCACCCATGCCCATGGTCGTCGAGGTGCTGTTGTTGCTGAGGCTGGCGCTGCTGCTGCGCATCATCTCGTTGCAATTGTTGTTGCCCAGTGCGCTGTCCAGGAGGGAGGCAACGCCGCAGTTGCTGTTCCCTTCGCCAGCACTCGCCTCGCCGCCAACGGCACCTGCAGCGCACTCGCTGCCGCCCATTAGCAGCGCCTCCGCCTCGTCGACCATGTTGTCCTCGCTGCCGCTCGAAATGGTGGACGCATGCAAGCCCCCCGCGCCCCCTGACGCAGGGTGGGTTTCTTCGCCGTGGCTGCCAGTGCTCGCCGATCCCGTTGGCGCTGTTGCCTCGGCGGCACTGTCGACCCTTCCAAGGCCCTCGCCCTCGCCCTCGTCCCCGCCCCTGCTGGCGTCCCCACTGTCCGCATCGCACGAGGCCTCCTCGTCCTCGCCATTCAGCTGGGTCGAGTTGTTGTTCTCGAGCGCTGCGTTGCTGCCTCGGCCGGACTTGGGTCCAGTGGATGAGGTGGAGCTCGCGCCCACCCGACTCAGGAAGGGGCTTCGCGAATGGAGGCTGTTGTCGGAGCTGTCGTTGAAGTCGAAGGCGCTGAAATCTGCATTCGACTTAGACATATCGTAGTGGTTGCCGTGGACTGTTCCTGTGCGCCTCAGTGAGATGGGTCTTCTAGGCAGGTTCCTCTGTCCTCACTCCCCACTTGCGTTCGCCTCTCTCCCGCCCCTCGCTCTGCTGTGTCCGTGTGTTGATTCCTATAGTTCTGCTTCTCCTCTCGGGTTTGCTCTAGCTTCCATTCCGAATAGTTTCAGCCTCAGTAGACCTGCCCGCTACACGGGAAGCTGGTATCCTCTGTTGGGGGTTTGTTTTCGCTTCACTTGTCTTTCTCTCGCCGTTGCGCGCACGCAAGCAGAAACACAACAACACGCTCAAGTCTCATGTGGGATTCGAACTTTTTCGCATTCCTTCTCGTCGTTGTTTTTCCTTTTCGTATATCTACACCCGCGATGTTTCGATCCGCGACGCGTCGCTGGCAACGTTTTCGAACACTCCCTAGAAAATCCAGGCGACTTTTTTCGCGATCGCCTGCCGCGGAGGCTCCGCGCTGGCCCGAACGCTTTTCAGCGAGTCTCGCGAGGCCACGGCCTGTGCTTCCTTTGTCCACGGCCGTCCAACGCCCAGTTGCGGAAACGGAAGCGGAAGTGCCAGGAAATCAGTGTACAGCCCAGCGGGCTAGACCTGGTGTAAATTATTCACTGTACGCTTCTTTTGGGGCCAGTGACGTCGCGTCGTGAACCGTCGCCTCCGAGCATTTTCGCGGACCAGTCTGTACGCGTTGCCGTCCCCACCTGCCGCCGCACTCTGCCACTTCCGTTGACGTTGTCGAGAGTCGAGAAAATTTTTCACATCAGCACAGAATTTTCACCGCGGCTTTTCGCCCGAATTTTCGCCACTTTAGCTGCACCTCCTGCTGCAACGTGTTATAATTGCCTTTTTATGAGTTATTGCAGCCACTTGGTGCGATTTTCCACAAGATTTCGCCAAATTTTCACCGTTCAAAACTCGCGAAGTCCTGCAGTCGTGGATTTTTCCTTCGGTATTTCGTTCGGTGTCATTCGCAGTCAAAGTCGTCGGAACGAAAACTTTTTTATTTATGTTGGCTGAAAGTTGCTGTCAGTGCGAAAGTTTATTTGCCACCCGTCGTCGGAGTCGTGAATCGCTGTCCCCTGCGTCCTTTGCGTTGCCTGCGCCGCGCCGCGTCCTTCTGCCGTCATTCGGCCGCTCTTTTTCTCGCTCTCCGTGCGAGTCTCTCGCGCTTCGCGGCTTCTGCTTGCTCGCTGGGCTCGCTGTGTTGTTCATCGCTTTCAGTGTGTTGGTCATAAATCGAAGTTTAGTTTATGCACGACATCCGTGTCCTTTCGCAGAATGCTTTACGGTTTGTTGTGCTTCTCCTTCTGTATGTGTGTATGCGTCGTGGTGAGTGTGCCAGAGCGCGACTTCCACGGACGTGCGCGCGAGAGAGCGGCGCGCTCTGGAGTGGGGAAGAAAGAGCTCTCAGTCCGTGCACTTGGACCGAACCAAAGGCTTTCGCTGTCCATGTAGTGGGCGGCGGTTATCCTGTCGATGCTGCTCCTCACTGGGTGGATGTCACTGCTCGAGGGTGGTTTTGGGTGTCTCTCTTGCGAAGACCGAAGCAGAAGCGAAGATGAAATGGAAAGGAATCCAGTGGCATGATTAATGTCACGGAATCTTTTACAATCTGTGGACCAAGTGAATTTGAAATATATATACATATAGTATAACAGGATGATGAATTCTTTGTGCTAATGTAAAACTATTTTTCTCGGTTGAGCAATCTAAACTATTCGACTTAATCAGAATCTAGGGTTATAGCAACTAAAAGATATCCGGTACATCGGTATTTAGCATTTATAGTTATAGTTGGGGTTTCTGCAGTATTTCCTGTTGAAATATTTTTTAATATGAACGTTTTTTAATGCACCATAAGATCAACCAAGCATGACAGTGATCTCTATTACTGCAGAAATGTACTCGATTTCCGTGAGATCTTAGCAAACTAACTCGGACTAAGATAAACAAAATTCTACTGGGTTTCTACCAAGTTAACATCTCTGGGATTTATTGAAGATTGAGCTCCGAAAAGCTGTTGTTAGATGGGGCTTGCGAATTCTCAGAAGCTTTCGCCTATGAATCACAATTGTCAGTGAAACATAGTTCGATTAGGGGTGGCTTTGTTCTGGTGTATCGAGTTCGTGGGAGTCCTGCTCTGCGCTAAGGGTGGCTGAGAGAGAATGAGTACAAGTGACGACCGAGAGACCAGAGTGGTCGAAGTTGTTTCAATCAGTTTTTCATTTCAAACACGTCGCTCAACAAATCCGAACCGACATCCCTGCCAGAGACAACGGCAGGCGAGAAAACAACCCCCAACAACGGGCCGAGAGAGACCGTCATTGTCGAGTATTTCGTCGACTTCACTTCGTTTGGCTGGCTGACGTCTGCGGAAATCGTTGCTATTCGTGTGGAGTTGTAGTTATCGAAAGTGCAAAGAAACTGTTGGAAGTGCGGTGTAAGAAAACGAAAAAAGCAAATCAATTTCAAAAAACTTTCCAAGAGATGAAACAAGGAAATAGGGCTACAGTCGAATAGATTAGCAGGTGTAGGGAAGGCATACGAAGTCTCTTCAGAGACGGGATTCCGGGATTGTCACCTGGTTGCCTGGCTCATCAACAGTTTATAGTGGTATTACATGTGTAGAGATCCAAGAAAAGTATTCCATGCTCAGACTATGACGATGGAGTGACGGATATTTACAGCCATGACAGCAAATGTCAAATGCAAAGCTTTTTGAGCGACAGAGAAGGAGCGAGGGTGGGAGAGAGAAATCGGCTGAATATGCTCTTCTCATTCCGCGCTCTCCCGCCAGCAACGCGCTGGTGCAGAGAGCTCGTGTATCCTTTGAACATTTCCAATTCGAATTTTAGTCCTTCGTAGTTAGCTGTCCAGTCTAGAACCGCGGAAGAACTGTGCGTCGAAGTTGTTGCTAAATTTTCTCAGTTAAATTCAGTGCAGGATTCAGTGAAAACGGTATTAAAATCGCAGGAATTCGAGAGTATTATTTTTTTAAACTTGAACCTTTGAAACCCCATCGACCGATCGCAGTGTCTCGAGTCCTAAATGTGTGTTATACAAAATGATAGAATTAAAATAACAACAACAACCACAGGGTGCCCAGCTCTCGACCTGTGCAGGGGTTGAACTCTGAGCGGGGGTGAAGGGCACGCGAGAACCCTACCTACCCGTCGCCGCGTCAGTGCCTGTGTCCTTGTGTCCCAGAGTCGCGTTCGCCATCGACGACTGGGCCGTGCGTGGTCCGAGGTTCGTTGCCTGTGTCCTCTCGTGTCTCGCTGTGCGTGAATGCCTGCCGAAGGGTGCGTGCTGTGTGTGCGCGGTGCCGCATCCTGATTCGCAGGCAGCGCTCAACTTGTCGTCGCCTCGCTGCGAGAGCCGCCAACTTGTGCATTTGCCCTACTTTCAAGTGCTGGGCCCACAATTACACGCACGCCACTCACCCGCTCGCGCTCTCCTCCCCTCTCGCTATCTGCTCTCTTAGCCGCACACATACACTGATCTGCGTGTTGTTGGAACGTTCTCGGGTTTTTGCGGGCATCGGGGCTGCTGGAGACAGAACGAAGTAGAAGTGAAGCAAGTGGAAGTTAAACAAAGGAAACAATTATTAAACATGTCTTTATCTTGTGGCTTAGCGTAATTAGCTCTTTGCCCGCGCACACACACTCACACAGACAAGATCGTGAAACCGGAATCGCGCCTTAATCGACGACATTTCCGACTGAAGAGCGGGCAGCGGACGGACATTTAACCAGAATTTGAACTCATCTCCGCAATCAGACAACTGCGCACACGAATACCTTTGAAACGCGCAAAATGTGTCGAACAAGCCATCTGCTATGTGAGGAGAATTCTGTTTTATAAGTTCCTTGTGAAACTAGTCGTTGTTTGTGCCTTGTTCTGTAATCTCTATGTAGTTCCTTCGTACTCCTTGCCAAGTTCCTCCAAACAAGAAACATCAACAAACGCATATATACATACAAACACAGACACTCGCCACTATGTAGAGATCGAAGAAGGGGAGCAGCATACTGCCGTACTACCCCTCTCTTTCTCTCCTTTTGTGTTCTTTCCATACATCCTTTTGTAAATATTCCACCTCAACTCTACACATACAAATATTTGAGTTTCTGTGTGTTCTGCATGATTTAAATCCATTTTCGAGTTTCAATTACGAACATTTCATTCAGTTCAGTGTAAAACCTATGGACATATGTTTCGTATTAGTGTAAAATAAGTACAAATTCCTTACGTCTCGAGGTGTTTCGAGAAGATTGGCGAGAACTTGATTTGTTTGGTTGTTCCATTCATTAGGAGGAACCTTAGAGCATTTGGTTTTCTTTATAGAGTTGCGAAAATGTTTTATTGTTTCTAGTTGTGTTTATGAATGCTTTCGATATCAATTTATTCTTGGATACATGTTAAACCAAAGAAGCTGCAATCTAATTTGAAAGAGCCGCCAGCAAATTTCAACAAATATTTCTTAATTCTATAAGGTGAGTATGTTGAAAGTAACATTGTATTAAAAGCGTGCGATAAGCTCTAAAGGAATTTCACTAAAGCCTTTCGGGCACATTGTTTCTTTAAACTTGGATCTATGAGAATTGGTAGTATTTTTTAGTCTTTCATTCACGGATTGTATATACTTTCGACGAAAATCGAAATATGGGAATGAGTCTGGATTGTAAACCAACTACTTCAAGAATATACATATTAGAATTTTAAAAGATACTACTTTTTAAATTATTTTACCGATATTCTGCTTTTGGTTAATTGATTAAACTCTTGATAACATTACAGATTAAAAGTATTACAAGTATTGTCAGTTCCTGGCAATATTTAAAAAAGGAATTAAAGATTACACATTGCTAATTCGGCCTACTGGTCATTTCAATAGCTGTTTGACAAAGAACTCAATGTTTTATTCAAGACCATGCTTTTATATTTTTGAATACAACCAATTAGTACTTTTCAGTTAAAGGCGAACGTTAGGTACTTTAGCTTAAATAACTTCATATGAGTAGAAAGAGAAAGGATACAGTTTCAGTCGATTTTAATACTGACGGTAAGGGTGGGCCCATGTACAAGGATATCGAATTTTAGTCTGTCATGCTATTCACTTAACACGAGCCAAGGAAGGTAAACTTGGCTTTGTCTCCTGCCTCGACAATTGCGGTTGTTAATAGCTTCGTTTTTCGAGACATAGACGGTGTTGTTTTTCAATAAGTGAGCGAAACAGACTTGATAATCTACAATCGAACGCTTGCATAGGTTGACGGACCTGAGGTTTAGCAAGCACACAGTCATGTTTTGGGTTTGTTTTAAAAAAATCAATAAAAATGGATACAACAAGCGAAAAGGGAAAGAAAGGTCAATCTTCGCCGGTCTCTCTGGCAATATTGTCCACTCATGCGAAGCAGGATCGTAGTAATGACGTCAGTAAGATGTTTGTTTGTATCTGCAAGTTTTGTATTTCTTGTATTAAGAAAGGTATTAAAGATCTGAAACACAATCAATACCCGATTATCGTATTGCTTTGTTATAATCATGGATTTCATTTACATTTTGTATACAGCGAGTGTCACTTAAAATTATACACTGCGCTTAGAAATAGATATTCGAACCTATTTAACTTTTAAATTCGTGTAATGAATTGTTAAATATTTTAATATCGAATGAGTACATACATACATATTTGAAAACAAATTAAAATACCATACACAAAAACTTTTACTCAATGAACCATTTAAAACATTGTTCGAGATTTGCCTCAAAGACTCAAAAACAAAAAGTCACTGTATGTTGAGTTTAATGGAACTAGCTGACCCAACAAACTTTGTCCTGTCCGAGTTATTTCTTTAAAGGTTATTTATTATTATTAGTTTTTGGAAACAAGGTATTTCTTGTTCTTGTTTTTGTATCCAGTGGTTCTCTAGCTATAAAACTACAGAGGAGGTCGAACTGAAAGCGTACTATGTAACTTTGTACCTTTACATGTTACATATATTTTATTGTTTGCTCTCTATTATTTTTATTGAGTGACCTTCGCGACCAACCAAAGGTTCAACTCTATCGGATGAACAGCTCAGAAGCTCGTTCCAGACAAGACGAAATCCCACTTATTTGTACATGTAATATTTTGTATATTACATGAATGGTTGAGAACTGATTAGTTTTATTTGTGGCATGAGTAAAGCTATTGATATGCTCAAGACAATATTTAGGGGGGAATGTTTAATTTTTTTCGAACATCAGCTTATCTGTTAATTCAGACCGATCTCTTCTAGAAGAAGTTAAAGAAGGCTCTCAAATTTCACAAGTGATCATAATTTTGAGAGCTGTAAGCTTACCGCGACTATTATAGTTGAACCTTTATACCATGTCATGTATTCTTTCAATAAAATGAGATTGCGGTTGATTAAAATACTACACAATACTGCGATACAAATACAATATTTTTATATGTAAATATTAATGATTAATTAAAATATTCGGTCGGAACTTTTGTGAGGGCGCTTATACTTTCGATACGGTTGAGAATTAGGCATTATCCTATTAAAGTTAATAATCTTGACAAAAATTACATTATCTAAATACTATTTCTATAGTAATAGGTCGATGTTCTCATCGAATTTTTTTGTTTATTAAAAATTAAAAATTTAAAAATTATTAAAACTTTTTGTGGGTCAGTGTAGTTTTTGCAAAACCGACACAAAAATCTCTCTTGGTAAAATTAGTTACAAGATTGTACTGTAAAACTTACTGTATTCCTTTGTGACTCGATTCGTTTTTATATATAAAATGAATTTATAAGAAATATTAACATGTGGTCTTGCCACACCTGCGATGAAATGATTACATATTTCCATTACAAATGTGTTTTTCTAAATGTCGCAAGAGTTCCAGGTTGACTGATGCTTGCTTTTCTTTTCGCGTTCTATATTGTGGTATGTCTCTCTGATTGATGTAAACTGCTTGTGGGAATTATTTAAACGTAATTCATACCATTCCCGTAATAAATTTCTTATTCCCGGAGTACATGCAGTTTCGTTTCTCGAGGAATGTAGAATTAGGAGTAATGTAATGTAAGTATACTTTTGTAGAAGAGTATACTTTTGTAGAAATTAAAATTAGAAATTAGAATTTAATTTTTCTTGCATTTTCTCTCTTCTTGTTGAAAGATTCAGATGTATAAATTCAAAGTTAAAGTTTTTAACGAGATTTATATAATTTTTTCGTTACAAGTAATTAGTTTACTACCATATTTCTTGTAGCTTTCACATGTTACAAGTATTGTATTTTTTTTATTACAGGTATGTACATGCAATGGTACTTCATAGAAATTATGGTAAGATAGTGGTAAGGTCTTTGTTCGCATGGTAAATGTTATTATGGGTATTTTCATTATTACTTATCCAACAATATGATTTTTTGCAAAAAAAATGCGGAGCCTAACATCTGAGAGAAATAACGTCTGGAGAACTGGATTTAATTTCTCTTATCAGGTTGTTATCGCTACTTCATCAGAGTAAGCAATGGCACAGAAGCCTAATAAAAGAGAGTTATTACTTTGTATGGAATATACCTGTGTATTATTAAGCGATATCGCCCAATATGATTGTAATTTTGATTTAATTTGTTTAGTTTTTAGTAGTTCATATCTACATCTATAAAAGTATTGATACATTGTTACACCTGGGGTATCTAGGGTAACATTAGATGAATTTTTAACTTTATAACGGTTCTATTCGAACTTTAAAACTTACAAAAGCAAAAGCGATTTGTTTGTGCCTATGTGAGAATAGAAGAAAGGAAAGGTTCATAAACAACCACACAACAGAAGTATGAAAGAAAACCACGAAATGAGAAAGGAACAACATTTTTAATCACCAACGCTCTCTGATTCAACCCTTCTCCAGAGATACAATTTTTAATTATGCCTATTGTGGGAGCAACGGAAGAACAATAGTCACATCCGTGCTCCTTGCTTGAAGTGGCGGCGGCAACACACGCCCGGCCTACGTTTCCGACGGATCCTGGATTATCCTTTACAGCGGCGTTGAATTGAGCGCATTGTTTCACACGCACAAAGGATGCAGCGGGTTCTGTGCAGCCGGGGCGTCGGAGCGACAAAAGAAACAACTGAAAATCTTTTCGTTCGGAATGGCTGCCACAGCTCAGTAAACTTGAAAGCACACATGGGATTTCTTTTGCACACTCCGGATTCTATGGCTTAGAGCTATGGACAGCACGTCGCAGTCGGACTCATTTCCTCGTGCTCTTCCTTCGATCGGGACAAATTGGAGAACATTTCGGATTTGTAACTGGTCTGAATTGCAGCCTCTTCACATCCTGACCTAGATACCATAAAAGCCATCCCATCTTTACAACCAAAAATATATGTATACCAACAGTATCACTGTGGATCCCACTTCTTCGATCCCAGCCTAGTGGTATTCTTAATCGGACAATTCACATACATATGTGTGTAAGAGAACAAATGCCACATTAGAAAGCCTGTTTCAACGCAACTCACAACTTTACACCAAGATTCATTCGCATACAAATTGTATTTAAATTGTTCTCGTTTCACACATTTTTCGCTCTGATTCGCTGGAATGAATGCGTACAAAAATTCATGTATTACAGAGCTTCAAACTTAATTACAAGCGTCACCGGGTCCTTCCTTCGTCCTCAAGTGGATGAATTAATTAGTTTGCCCCCTTTCCCGCTTTATAATTTTTGAATATGTATAAACATACTAGCATACATACATGATGTGATAGTTGTGATAGATGTTGGAAGGAGTTTATATTTGTATATCCTACACCCTATGGGTAAAGTTTATATCGCATTGAGTTGTAGGTAGATGGAAAGTTATACATATGTAAATGCATAGTCTTGATCAGAGTCACCTCCAGAATCGAATATTGCGATGTCCGTCAGTCTGTGGAAATACGTCTTTGAAGAACCATTCCTTGTAAACATGAGATAAATCGGTCAATGGGCACGCCCACCTCCAATATCTGAGAAGATATCGGTACCACTTCCCATTTTTGTACAAACATAAATTAAATCGCTTCCCAAACACATCCTATTCTCATGTAATCACAATATCCACTCAAAAAGTCCCTTCAAGTCCCTTGGAAGGGAGGGTGGATGTATGTATGTTCAATAATAATTTTAGAATGGGAAATGTATGGACGCAGGTCATACGAACCATCCATCGCTCAGATCTCAATGAGATACGAAACATCTGAACTTTAGATCCGAATGATCCCAAATTGCTATGCTTCAGATCTTCGTAAGATCCAAAATTGCGATATGCATCATCAAATTGTGGGGTGTAGGGTAAATAAGCTTCGACCAGGCCGAAGATAACGCTTTCACTTGTTAGTGTACATATATCTTTTGGATTTTCATCACTCCGCTTCGTATACCCGACTCGTTAGCTTCGCAACTTTGAGGGCCCTTAAGAAATAATTACCAACAATCCAAGTGTGTCTCTGAGTGTTAGTTGTAACGTGAGCGAGGCGCTTTGCTGCACACTGAAGTCCTCGTGTTACTTCCGAACAGAACATCTCTAGGAGATTTGCAAGTCCTACACTAATGACCTGCTACATGTTCGGCTGTATTTAGTTGTAATTGTTGAAATTTGTACTTGTTCTAACTTTTGAAACGTCACCATTAGCTTGGTAGTAGCCATCCCTTTGGGATTTGTAATTCTTCAACGATATCTTCGGATATATAAAGGTAATAAAGTAAGAGAGACAATATAACGATGTAGTTTAACCCCTGTGCCTTCTTGCTCATTAATCCAGTCCGTTCTGCACATGCTGTGACGATCAATAACTGGAACTGTCCGCAATGAATATGTAAATGGGTAAAGGTATGTATGGGTCTCACAATGCACGCACCGCAAATGCAGACATTTTCTTTTCAAAGAATTCCAGTCTATCATGTGCACCATTTTATGCAGCTCACAATGCAGTAAAATGCCATCCTCACGTGAAATCCATATTGTTCATTATTTTTAAATGAAGGATAAAATAAAAAATATAAATTTGTATAAGAGCTTTTATACAAAAATAGAAATTCATTTGAAAAGAAAGTAAAGAAAGTTAACTTAAAACGGTCTGCAAAATATTACTATGTCTTTACATCCTATACAAATATTAAATTATTAGGAATTTAGAAATTATTATCATATGGTATCTGGATCTTTGGGACAGGAATTTAATATGTTTATGGGGGATTTCAAAGAGATACAAAAATCTGTGATTAAAGTTGTTTCGAGCTACACGGGTAGAAATAGAGAGCTCCGAAAGAAAGTGAACACAAAGTTCCAATATATTCTTCATAAATTCTCATCCCTACTGTGCCAGTGCGTGAACCATCACCAGCCTAGCGGGAGTATAAGTAGTTTTCTCAGTGTTCTGTGTTCCGCACCAAGAACAAAGACTCCATGTCGGGGGTGGATAATTTTATTACCCAGCTGTCGCCATCGCCACCCTTCAAAGTAGTTCGGCAGTTCGCTTGCTAGCGAATTCTTCTCGAAGACCGTCTATGTGTCTTTCCCATAATAAGAGGTCGCCTTCGAACTGAATAAAAAATAACATTTCCGCCGATTGCATGCGGTCGAGATCGTGACGCGATTTTCTGGGGTGGCGATGTCCTCTGCTAGAAAAGTTCGGTGGCCTTCCCGCTTCAGTGTATACATAAATCCAAAAATACCCCGGCAGCGGGCGCCACGTTGCCTGAAATTTAGCAGTGTTTACCAAGTTAATGACTCATCTTATTGCTTTGCCTTGCTGGCGTCTACTGTGCTAGACTTTAAATGTTCTCCATGAAATCGTTTTTCCTCCCGGTTCAAAGGCGGAAGCAGTCGATCGAAAGCTTTCAGATTTATTCTTGGTGTTGTAAACTTCATCTGCAAATAAGATGTGTGAACTTGAACTTTGATTATCAAAAATCTTAAAATCATTTAAATCGCATTCTTTTTGAATTCGCATTTGCAGTGAGTTAAAAACTTAATTCTCTCTCTGTGGTTCCTCGATAAATGCTCCACATAGAAGGATAATTGGAACTATTCACTAAGACACACTCAGACTATCGCTCACTCCTTAATTGATGAACTTTTCTGCCCAATGCTCCCAAGGGTTGTTTGCGGGTTGCTTTTGGCCGATTACGCACCTGGCTGCACGACTTGAAATGATATTCAAATCTTAACCACCCACTCCGCCCCCCGTTTTGTATTAAAGTGCGTAACCTGATTTAATGGTGGGCAATAGTTTCATCACGTGTCTTAAAGTGTTTAAGATTTTACCGAATCTTTAAATGCTTCGATGTTCTCCCTCTGGACTTTTGGCTCAGTCGACCTCAATACAAAGCCTTTCTCTGGAACGACAGTTGACAATTGTGTTCTTACCAACGAGGCCACAATGCGTCATCGAACGGCTATGGCTACATTCTTTGTATTTTTCCGAAGCATGGAGACAGCCAGTTCCATTCGCACACTACCCAACAAGTTTGCGTGTTCGCATGTAAAATATCTATTCGCTGGGTACAGAAACACACATACCCATACATTTCATCTGGTAGAACCAACATCGCTTTGTAATCCTGACGTGGCGCCCATGGCACCCATGGTGTGTGGACATTAATAACTTTATGTACAATGGCTAAGCGTAACAACAAATCACCATATTTTGAGACATAATTTAACCAAATAGACCACCAACTTCTCGAAGCAATCATTTTAATTGCATATTAATTTTAGAATTAATAATAAAAATAGGTTTTGAATTGCTATCCTCTTATCTCAAAAGCTCTGGCAATTCCTTTGACCAATTATTCAAATCTATAGAGAAAATAATTATCCATGTACCTAAGCAGTCTACTCCATATAGTAGTGCTATTAATAAAAGGCATCGATTTCAAATCATGAAAGAACGTCTAAATGTTACGTACAATGCTTATGTAATCTCTAGACTTCAAGGTATGGACTGTTGTCCAATAATTAATCACGTTGGCAAGCTACGAGTTCGAATTCCCAGCTCAAACAGCAGAAGAAGAAACTTGTTACGGCCTCGTTGTATCGGCAGGCAATGCTGTGAAAAGCTATTTGGATTTGTAATACAACTGCGGTTGTTTATCTTTTGTTAAATAATATTTCACTCGAATAACATGAGAAGAACCTTGGCCAAATGCCGGCATTTTTGACGAGCTTTTTATACATCCTATTGATCTTAAATTCAAAATTTAGAACATGTGGTTCTTACAAATTCAGTATAGGAATACATGTTGACTATTCCACTCTTTAACGATCTATTCCTGGTTTTATTCTCTAGAATTTCTTGATGTTGCTGATGTGAAAGTTATCCATTTATATCCACAGTTATCTTTTAGGAATATATGTGAGCATGTTTGTCGGTTGAACATGCCGGGGACATCCACGAATCGAGTGTAAACCAAACTAACAAACTTCGACAGCATGAGACAGAGACTAGATAGAGCGAGAGCAAAGGCAATTGATTCGATTGTCGTGGAAAGCACAGGGTTCATCGAACGACAGGCATATTGTATTCAAAACCCTCCTTGCATGCAACTCCTCCGCGGCCTGGGGGTGACTTTAGTATCAACACGTCATCAGGCCTGCAGACGGACCGAAGCCGGGAGGGTTGCCAGTGCTTTGGAGTTCGACCGTGGATCAATAAAAACAGAACCTTCTTCCTTCAGAAAGCAAAGAAAATAAATTGTATCGACTCGACTGAACTGCCACTGGCACTCGTTGTGTTGATTCCTCTGTATTTTGAATGAAAATGGAAAAATGAAAATGACCGGCATGCGACGAATTAAATTAACAAAATCGATATATCCATGTACACCAAAAATGGAGCATAGCTACCTTCTGTGTTCGTGCTTGTTTGAGTAAATGTGGAACATATATAAATGCGTTCCATGAAATTTTCGATGAGCAATAATTGAGTTTAGAAAAGTCATCAGGGACTTTCGCCATTCAAGCGGAAATCTTTTATTTCTTCATCGGGTTTCCGATCACGTGTTAGGTGGCTTAGTTGTGTTTCAAATCTTTGTACTGCAAAGGGCAATTTATTATGTATAATTCGAAGCTCCTTCTTTAAATTTCTGTGGCAACACATTAAAGTTCCAATATCGCAAAAGGCAAAAAACGGAGCTAAAGTTTGTTGATTGCCTTTGCATTTCATATAAAAGCTTTAATCGAAATAAGTTCTATAAAAGCTGGATAAGTAACTAAGAGCGGAGAACAAAGGAACTTTCAATTCATTAGGTTAGGTTAGGTTAGGTCAAAGCAAACGCTCACGGCACATAGTCCATGAATGACCCATGTACAATTTAGTTGTAATCGATGACCGGAACGCCTTTACTACATCATTTTTAAGCAGAGCGTAAAGTGATTTCAGAAAATCGGAAAAAGACTTAATAAAACCATAACAGATTTCAGAAAATCAGAAACAGACTTCAGAAGAAAAGACTTAAAAGTTATTCTTTTTTTGTGATACATTTAAATGTTCAAGATTGAATAATAAATTGTTGCAACCTATAGTAATTTGTATTTGATATCTTCCCCAGATCGTTGGTATCAATAATGGTCAGCACAGCATTGACTACAATCGCCGCTGGACAACCAACTAGTAGTTCAAATCATCACCAGCAATCATCGGCGCTACCCGCCAACAACTCCGATTACCTGAGATCGTCTCAGCAGCAATCACATCATGGATCATTGTCGACGCCAACGTTGACACGCAGCAGTTTCTACTACGAACCGTCCAATCGCAACCGAGCGGAAGCTAAAACCACAAACGCCTTTCAAGTTGCAGAAGGGTCGGCGAACGCCAACCATCACCCCTACAAGCGACTGTCCGGTGTGTTCAGTGGAAGGGACCTGATCAGCCACCAGAGCAACACCGCTGTCTGTGTTAACAGTACAACGCCAACCGCAGCTACCGAGGAAGCCGCAAAGCCAGATCTCCTTTCGCCCTCACCGCAGAGCACATCCAATGCCAGGGCATCGCGAACAGACGCCACCTCGCCTGCAGCGAATTTATCGAGATCCCTGCACTCGCCCTCGCCGCCGTTAACCGATCAAATTTCGCTGCTATTCCCCAAGTGTCGCCCGAAGCATGTCAACAGCAGCAGCAGCTCCGTCAACAATTCCGCCTCAAACAGCCAACATGGCCAGGGAGCTGCTCTGAACGGCACCGCGGGCTGTGGCACGAACCAATCGGTGAAAAACCAGGATTCTCCTACTACGACGAAAGCAACTAGCTCAGCTTTGGCCTCCTCGCCGCCATCGGACTCGTCCAGCAAATACTACAAGACCGTGAATATAATAACGCAATCGCCACCGCCACCATCTACGTCTTCAGTATCAGTCGGAATCGCTGTCTTCGGTAACGCCCCGTATCTCGACCAACCCGTTCCTCTGTCCCAATCTGTCGACGACCTCCAACGGCGATTCGACAGAACCTACCAAGCCGCACGAGGAAGGGGACAACGAGGAGGAGCTGCCGGTGCCGACGTACCAACAGTTTTATTACCGCTCTCCCGACACAGACGTCGAGCCCGACACCGAGCCCGACGCAAATCAGCAGGACATGCCGCGCAAACGATCCAGCTTCCCCAGCTACCACCATCTGGCGCAGCAGGCGCCGTCGCCGCAGTACGCCCCAGCTGCGGCTTCGGCAATGGCGTCTATCGACAGCCACCATCAGGTGCAGCAACAGCAGCCACAGCAACAGCAGCAGCCCAAGTACAACGCGACCTCGCAAAGCAACAACTCGGCGAACCAGTCGAGTCAGAACCCCTTCATCAAGGACAACTACTGGGAGACGCGCCAGAACATGGCGCCCAACATGGCTCTCAACTCGCCCGAGTACAGCAGCTCCAAAGCGGAAGTGCCTCCGCACCAATCCTTGCGTCGGACATATCACGAACAGACTCTGGGCAACAGCCACTACTTGCCGCGGCTGCAGCATCACCTGCGAGTCGGCCGCAGCCCCATCAGCCATGCCGACCAAGTGCAGGCCGTCGAAGATGCACCAGCCGACGCCGCAGCAGCAGCAGCACAATCCAAATCTTCCCGCAGGTCACCACATTTTCGGCGGCAAGGGGTCGTCGATCGAGCCGCGTCCGGTGGACTGGGACCATGGGGAACGAAGGGATCGCGAGAGTCGTGAACGCGACAGAGATCAGCGCGAGTACCGCATGGGAGCCACTGAGTCGCGAGAGTCGTGCGATGCGGAGCGCAATCGAGAACGCGCTAGAGAGGATCGAGAGAATGCGGGACAACAGCAAACGGCACTCAAATTATTCGCAGAAGGCAGTTTGTCCAAAATATCTGACGATGAGATGGTTGTCTTCGACGATATAGCAGAAAGTTGGCAAAGTGAGTTCAACATACATAATTTCTATATATCGATCTAAATACATTCGTACAACTGCTCACCATATCCTTTTTGTATTCAAACCTGCGGTTTGTTCAAGGGCAACAAGTCCTCTGTAGTTTGGATAATGAATTTCAGTCTGAAATAGATTTTTCATGTCGATGAGCGGACGATGTGATATTTTTATTCATATTGTGCAGAGCATTAAATGATCCGCCTTAATCGGACTGAGTAATTGAATTGCAAATGCAGCTAAATTAAGTCGAAACGTCATCGTGTTCTACCAATATTGAAGGCATTCTTGTCGTCATCTAAGCAACATAGATATTGGGTATATCGCTATATTCATGCATTTGTCTCCTTTTTAATATAGAACTGAGAGTAACAACCGAACCGAGTGCAACAGCGTCAAAAGTTGATGGATCTGCGGCAGCAGCGCCGATCTTCCAACAAATAAAACAACATCAATTGTCCTGCAAATCTTCCGGGAAGGACGAATCCCCAAAGGACAATAATGGAGATCCCGCACCAAGCAAGAGTCACAAGAGCCACTCGGATAGAAACTTCGCAATGACTGTGAAAACAAATCATGGCATCATTGGTAGGTCGAAATATTGGGGTTATAGTAGCAAGTGAATGGCATGGTTACTTATTCCCCAGAATACGAAGGCTCGCCTCGCCGCATCGGACACGGTGCAAACACCCCAGAGGAAGAAACGGTTCAACCTGTGTCGAAGGCATTAACATCGGCTGCTTCAAACTCCCCCCAATTGCACCAGGTTCGCCCCGGATTCCCGCAGGTATGCATGTGCAATTTGAAAGCAATGATCCTATTCTGATGTTGCTCTTTCATGCAGCGAATTGTGTCGCCCCCTCGAGAATGCACGCCCCCGATGATTTTACTCAACCACAACAACCTGAAGCAACAGCAGCAGCTGCAACAAATTCCGTCGCCGGTGGACAACCACGCCGAAGACACCAGCAACGACGTCTCCGAAATCGGCACGCTCTCCGATATGACGACGTCGGACATGACGTCGACGGCAGGGCCACCGGCCGATGGCTCTGCGGAGGTGACGCCAACAGCGCCAGCACCAAGTGCAGGAACCCACGTCGCCCTGGGTTTGCCCCCGAAATCGTCGACTTTTGACTATCTCTACGAGTTTTCCGAGACGAGAAAAGTACTGGAGGAGTTCTTCAAGTGTCCATCCAACGATGAGAAGCCCATAGAAAATGGAAGCGACGTGGACAGCATAGTAAGTGAATCCCAATGTGCGAATGCGGAACGAAACCAAGAGAGGTTGTTTGTGTTGTGTTTCGTTTCAGGACATACAGTACGAGTTTCATAGCAACCTAGATCGTGAGGATGAAGACGAAGAGGACGAGGAAGACGATGAGGACTTAGAATCGTTGCCGCAGCGGCAACTTCAGCACCAGCAACATCTGCAACAACAGCAAACCAACTACAACACCAACAACCAAAGACGCCACTTCACGAGCAGTCCACTGATGCGCGACTTCGACTTCTTTCTGGATTCGGCCAGTCGCAGCAGCGGAGAGCAAATTGACCAGCAAGATGGCATCAACCACAACCAGGTGGACGGGAAGAACAAATACCGATACTCGCCAGAAACCACGGACTACGATTCCAACTGCGGAGACCTGGACAGTGAGTTGTTAGTTGAGTGCACCGAATTTGAGTAATACTATTGGATCTCCCTGGATGTAGGTCTGTCCGGGGAACTGAATGGAATTTCGACGTCGTGTTCCAATTACGCCAAGTACTATGCGTCCAGTATGCCCGTTCTGGAGGACGGCCTCTCTTCGGGCCACACATCCGACACCGAAAACAACAACCAGAACCACATAAACAACAACTTGCAGCAAATATCGGCGATTCAAAGCCAAGCCGGTGGAGGCATTTCGATGCTGATGGACATGAAGCGAACGTCGACCAGCAACAGCACGACCAACACACTGCAAACCGTCACTTCGGAGGACAACAGCTTGGAGAAATGCAGCTCCATTTCCCCAAGCATGCTGCACGACGCTTACTTGCGCAAGAACGAGAGTCCGTTGAATGGTTTAATCGAAGACTCCGGTCGCGAATCCGTGCGGTCGAAACGAGATTCCCGAGACTCCCGTGAGCCACGTGACCGTGAACTTCTGGGCCAGAGTCCTAGCAACAATAGCAACAAAGTGTTCAAAAACATTGATCCCGATTTGGACTCGCTCTATTCGATAAGTAAATATAAATTACTTCCCCATTTCCCCTCAGAATGTTCCTCAAATCGATATCAATTTCAGGTGTGTTCCAACGACCTGACATGACGCAAATGACGCCGCCTCCACCAGCCCCGGCGCCGCATCGCAAACCGAACTCAGTGAATACGGATTCAGAAATTTTGCAGCCCATTCCATACAAAGACCTACGCCCAGGGACAAACGCCCCTTTCGCAGCGACCACGACTACGCCGTCAGTTACGTCGGGTATCAGCTCAACTCTGAACCGCACCAAGCCGACACCCAGCAGCATCGCACTACCCAAGATGAACCCGACCGTTCAGCCGCCACCAATACCGGAGCGCAATAATCCGCAGCCCTCGTCGCCCGTAATAAACTCGCCCGTCTGGGTGCCCCGCCATCTGGACAGTGCGAGCAAAAGTTTGCTCGAATCCTCGTCTGAAAATCACTCGAAGAACATTAGCGCCGACGAGGAAGATGTGGACACTGACTTGGAAACGGATCGCCTCTTGGGCCATCAGCGCTTGGATGATCAGGGCTATTATGACGAAAACAAGTCCTGGGACCGCAAACCCCGTTCGCTGCTGGCGAAGATATCCCCCAAGCAGCAAACAGCAAGCACCAAATCGCGCAATGGCTACAATGCCCTGTTGTCGTCCACACCGGAGATTCCACCACCAGTCCCACCAAAGAATTCCTCGAAGAAGCTGCTCGACATTGGTGGGTCGATGTCGTCGCCCGAGCACAGCGATAAGTCGCCGGAAAAGTCCCTCAATATCCAGGAGTGTGTCGTGACCGTTGGTAGTCCAGCCGGCTCGGACGTCTCCGGATGCGGCAGCCACAAGAAGGACATCAGCGGCAGTGGCACGGGCAATAGCGGCGCACAAAATGGCGGCGTGGACAGCAACTGCGCCGGATCGACGAACACCAGTGGCGAGAAAAAAGTCAAAAAGAGTAAGAACAAAGAAGGTAAATTTATTGGGTTTATCTTCAGGCAAGTAGTGTCGTTTCTTACATTTTAGTCATTATTGTTGACATTAGAATAACGTATACATGGGGACTTTGCTTGCGGTATATTGTCCTTGGTGCCAGGTCGATATAGAACCGGCCATTCAATCCAGGCAAATCTCCATATATTCAGTTATTTTTAATTAGTACAACATCTTAATCTATCAAAATCTCTTGCTAATAAAACTCTTACTTTGCATGCAATCGTTTGGTATCATTTTTCAAATTTTGTGTACCATTTACTGCCCTCTAATTGCTGACTACGAATTGTTTACTTTGTAAGAAAACGTTTCCTAGATATTACATTTGATATATAATTTTTAATGTATACTCTGATTCAATGACTAACTGCTTAGTTCACACATGTTGCAGGTGGGGCAGTGCTCATTGAAGGTGTCCTCTTCAGAGCCCGTTACTTGGGCTCCACTCAGTTGGTGTGTGAGGGACAACCCACCAAATCAACTCGCATGATGCAGGCCGAAGAGGCTGTTTCGAGGATAAAGGTACAAATGTTTTTTCAATGTATATGCTAACAACAATGTAATTCAATATTCTTTTGGAAATTAATTTGTGTACGAAATTGGCTACAACTGCTATCATTCTCCGTAATAATGATTTATTGTTCACTTATACATATCCAAAACAGAGATCTTAAAAACGTTTTTGTTAATCTTGTACTTACAATTGAATTTCCTACAGCACAAGTCCACAAACGATCCAATTTATTTATTTCACGAATTTTATAGGCCAATCTCCGAAACTTGTGACCTTTGACCTTGATAAGACCACGCAATTACCCTCCTCTTTCATTTTCTGGTTCACTCACTTTTTTATCGAATATCATAACAAAAAATGTGCGCAACAGAGGTCACTAAAATTGAAACTTCACTCACTCTATCTCTATATAATCGCAATTAATTTTAGATCAGGTTCTGAAGGTCTCAAATGAACAATTTTTGTTTTTTATAATTTTTCATGCATATTTTCTCTCAAAAAGTCTTGGTAGATTTTTATATTTATTGGGTTTAATGGAGTCTATCGCTTTGTATTTGATTTTCCAATTAATGAAATATTTATTTTATATTTCTATGTCATTGCTTCGTCTTTCGGACATTTCTCAATGACTTCAATAGGCATTGGTAAGTACCATCATCAAATCACATGCATGTTCACGGGCTTTTCTAAAATGAATTTCAACCTATAACATCAGTATATATTGTTTATTCATTAATATTATGATTTTTGTACTCTTCTTAAGGCTCCAGATGGTGATGTTCAGCCCAGCACAGAAGTCGATTTGTTCATATCAACAGAGAAAATAATGGTGTTAAATACCGATCTGAAAGAGATCATGATGGATCATGCATTGCGCACCATTTCCTATATCGCAGATATTGGAGATCTGGTTGTTTTAATGGCACGACGACGTTTCGTGCCGCAGGACATCGATGACGCTCCCAAACCGAATCGTACTCCAAAAATGATCTGTCACGTCTTCGAGAGTGATGAGGCCCAATTCATAGCGCAGTCCATTGGCCAGGCCTTCCAGGTGGCCTACATGGAATTCCTCAAAGCCAATGGTATTGAAGATCACAGCTTTGTGAAGGAAATGGACTACCAAGAGGTGCTAAACAGTCAGGAGATATTCGGCGATGAGCTGGAAATATTCGCAAAGAAGGAATTGCAAAAGGAGGTGGTCGTACCGAAGGCCAAAGGTGAAATATTAGGTGTGGTCATCGTCGAGAGCGGCTGGGGCTCTATGTTACCCACTGTGGTAATTGCTAACTTAATGTCGACGGGCGCTGCCGCACGTTGCGGACAACTGAACATTGGCGACCAGCTGATCGCTATCAATGGCCTGAGTCTGGTAGGACTCCCGTTGTCCACCTGCCAGACGTACATCAAGAATACAAAGAACCAAACGGTGGTTAAGTTCACAGTCGTACCCTGTGCTCCAGTGGTGGAGGTTAAAATAAAACGACCTAATACAAAATATCAACTCGGCTTTAGTGTACAGAATGGTGTGGTAAGCTATTAAATAAGAGTACTTTTTACTTAGAAGTAGATTTTACTCTCTGGTTCGATTTCAGATTTGCAGTTTACTACGAGGAGGAATCGCTGAACGTGGTGGAGTCCGTGTTGGCCACAGAATAATAGAGATTAACAACCAGAGCGTGGTGGCAGTTCCACATGAGAAAATAGTCAATTTGCTGGCAACATCTGTGGGAGAGGTAAGAGTCAAATATTATTATTATTATTTAGGCTACAACATATGCATATCCCTTCGCTGGTTGGTATGACCGACATAATGATGGTGTCAATTGAGCTTAGAAATGTTTTGACTTCTAGTTTTGATTATCCTTACCAACCTTTAACGAATTTTGATATATTTTCAGATACTAATGAAAACTATGCCGACGTCTATGTTTCGCCTTCTGACTGGTCAAGAGAACCCCATCTACATTTAAGCAATTAAGGAAAATCTAGACACAAAGCAGCTTAGTTTAACATAGCTAGAGTTTAAAAACTAATGTAAAGCTGAAATGCAATAATGAATTCGGCATAATTCGACCGATGCATTTTGTCAGTTTATTTACGTGAAATTCATGCATATACATAGATATGCATATATGTATGTATCTACTCATATTTGTTAGGGAAGGAACGTGTATTTAAAGTAGTTATTTATATAAGAACTGGATTTTCTTGAACTGCTTAACATTTCTTTTTTTAAAGCTATTGGCGAAATAACATAACCTAATGTGTTAATGATGCACGTACGGCATCGGCATGAAGAAATTGCTTGAATAATCCGAATCCGAACATGAATACCTTCTTGAGAAACGTCCTTAGTTTAATCATAGAACAGAGGGAAATTTATATAGAAGACAAAATATAACAAAGCTCCCACTTTACTATATGTATGTATGTATATTGAGTTATCGTAGATGAAATTGGGAATATATGTATTTAATTATAAATGTTATATTTGCATAGCATAGCGCAGAACAATATAGCTTCAATTGATATAAGTATATAGTTTTGATATAATGTATGGCTTGTTAGCAGAATAAAATACATATATAGTTTATATGTCGTAAATTTTGAATATCAAAAATATGATTCATTAGATCAAGAAATGATGGAAGACACACTATAGCTTATACATACATATATAGCATAATTAAATACTCACACTATCACACAACTCAATCTCGCTATTATCACTCCTTTTTCAACTAAGTTTAATCCCTGTTCACAAATAGACAAATACAGATAGCAGATGGTCAGAAGACAAGAGTTAATGCAAATAAATTGTTATCGTAACTAATATAACTACTATTAATGTTTCTATTGTTTAGGAGTTGTGAAGCAATCGATACACATGGGAACTTGAACTCTTAATTTCACGGCGAAGAGAAACAATTGCCTTTATTTTTTCGCATCAAAACTCACGCTGAGGATTAAACTTTTGTGAACAATAATACAAATACGAAACAATAATTGAAAGGCATTTTTCATTTCAAAAGATGGATGATTGATTGATTAGTTTTAAAGTTTCTAAACGTTAAACACGAAACTTTAAAAATACAAATGAAAATAATAAACATCAAACATATACTGGTCTTTGCCTTCTACTAGTGTGTCTTAAACATATTTAAGTCCAGAAACATTAAGTATTTAAATGATAGCAAGCAAACCTACGGTACGATATACACGTAAAAACATATATATATATATATATATATACATAGGGTTAGGCATACATACATATATAAAATTTGTTTGCGAGTTACATAAAGAATACTATTCTGTTGGATAGTTCCCAAATTTCGCTCAACGGATTATTTAGCGGAAATGCATCAAACTGTATAATTGTACCTACATTACTACACGTTTAGAAGCTGGACGGACAGCTATGATAGATTCAGAAAGTATATGCTATCAGTATGTTATACTGTGGAATGTTTGTCCGAAAATATAATAAAAGTTAGAAAACTTAGCGAGATCAATTCCCTGATACTGCTTATTGTAAGATTTGACATTGGAGAAGACATTCTTGCTATAGTTCAAGAGAAATATATATACATAAATGCATATTATATAAAACAATAAATAAACCCAACTTATAAAAATCAATAAATGAATTAATATATATACATATAAATCTATTTTTTCTGTTTCTTTCCATTGAATTAAGCACTTAACAGATGGCACATCAAGAAAGTTATCGTGTCAGGATATGAATAACACACATATAGCGTATGATGGCGGTGGTTTATGAACCAGAACATTCTTTGAAAGTGACATTATAAAATGCTCTAGTTGCTAAACTCCTGAAGTTAGCACCAAAGTTGTATTTCAAAATTACAAAATTAGATTATGTATTCTTATTGAAATTTGACCCCTCTATCCAGTTCAGGCGCTAGAGCAATTTACAATTTTTGCTACGAACATTTTATGATGGCAGCCGTCCCAGACCCCCTTCCCCCATATCACATTAGTTCTTATTAGGACTCTCGATTTGTTCCCGAGTAGAATGCAAATCCCGGGTACCTGTGCTATTCCAGGGAAATCGAGAGGCCTAGTTCTTACCAAGACGATTATTTTCAACTAGGAAATCATATTAAATAGAATAACATGGATATTTTTTTTCAATAATAATAATGATATGATACTGATAAATAATAGTTAGAGTTTAGCAGCTGGTTTAAGGACATGGGAGTAGTTGAATACTGAGAACAACACTCTCAATATGAGTTTATGAGTATGAGTATTGTTCTCTTTTTTAGTTCTTAGTTGATATTTCATCAGGGATATGGTTCAGCGACTAAGACGGAAACTTACACGCCTCTCAGGAGGTTTTAAGATTTCCATAAAAATTTTATTGACTTATGAAATTTTCGAATATTTAGAGGTCGCCACGAGTTTACGTCCTTTTTGCGAAATTGAGCGTATTTACGGAGATATGAAGCATTTAAGATTTCCATAAAAGATTGCCAGAATTATGAAATTTTAGAAAATTTAGAGGTCGTCACGAATTAACTTCCTTTTTGCAAAACAACGCGTATTTACGGAGATATGAAGCAATTAAGATTTCCATGAAAAATTGCCTGAATTATGAAATTTTCGAAAATTTAGAGGTCGTCACGAATTTACGTCCTTTTAGCGAAATAGCGCGTATTTACGGAGATATGAAGCATTTAAGATTTTCATGATAAATTGCCTGAATTATGAAATTTTCGAAAATTTAGAGGTCGTCACGAATTTACGTCCTTTTTGCAAAATAGCGCGTATTTACGGAGATATGAAGCAATTAAGATTTCCATGAAAAATTGCCTGAATTATGAAATTTTCGAAAATTTAGAGGTCGTCACGAATTTACGTCCTTTTTGCGAAATAGCGCGTATTTACGGAGATATGAAGCATTTAAGATTTCCATGAAAAATTGCCTGAATTATGAAATTTTCGAAAATTTAGAGGTCGTCACGAATTTACGTCCTTTTTGCGAAATAGCGCGTATTTACGGAGATATGAAGCATTTAAGATTTTCATGAAAAATTGCCTGAATTATGAAATTTTCGAAAATTTAGAGGTCGTCACGAATTTACGTCCTTTTTGCAAAATAGCGCGTATTTACGGAGATATGAAGCATTTAAGATTTTCATGATAAATTGCCTGAATTATGAAATTTTCGAAAATTTAGAGGTCGTCACGAATTTACGTCCTTTTAGCGAAATAGCGC
>CM029564.1:10586926-10685642 GCA_017309665.1 Coelopa frigida | reverse complement strand
GCGCGTATTTACGGAGATATGAAGCATTTAAGATTTCCATGAAAAATTGCCTGAATTATGAAATTTTCGAAAATTTAGAGGTCGTCACGAATTTACGTCCTTTTTGCGAAATAACGCGTATTTACGGAGATATGAAGCATTTAAGATTTCCATGAAAAATTGCCTGAATTATGAAATTTTCGAAAATTTAGAGGTCGTCACGAATTTACGTCCTTTTTGCGAAATAACGCGTATTTACGGAGATATGAAGCATTTAAGATTTCCATGAGAAATTGCCTGAATTATGAAATTTTCGAAAATTTAGAGGTCGTCACGAATTTACGTCCTTTTTGCAAAATAACGCGTATTTACGGAGATATGAAGCATTTAAGATTTCCATGAAAAATTGCCTGAATTATGAAATTTTCGAAAATTTAGAGGTCGTCACGAATTTACGTCCTTTTTGCGAAATAGCGCGTATTTACGGAGATATGAAGCATTTAAGATTTCCATGAAAAATTGCCTGAATTATGAAATTTTCGAAAATTTAGAGGTCGTCACGAATTTACGTCCTTTTTGCGAAATAGCGCGTATTTACGGAGATATGAAGCATTTAAGATTTCCATGAAAAATTGCCTGAATTATGAAATTTTCGAAAATTTAGAGGTCGTCACGAATTTACGTCCTTTTTGCAAAATAGCGCGTATTTACGGAGATATGAAGCATTTAAGATTTCCATGAGAAATTGCCTGAATTATGAAATTTTCGAAAATTTAGAGGTCGTCACGAATTTACGTCCTTTTTCGAAAATAACGCGTATTTACGGAGATATGAAGCATTTAAGATTTCCATGAAAAATGCCTGAATTATGAAATTTTCGAAAATTTAGAGGTCGTCACGAATTTACGTCCTTTTTGCGAAATAGCGCGTATTTACGGAGATATGAAGCATTTAAGATTTCCATGAAAAATTGCCTGAATTATGAAATTTTCGAAAATTTAGAGGTCGTCACGAATTTACGTCCTTTTTGCAAAATAACGCGTATTTACGGAGATATGAAGCATTTAAGATTTCCATGAAAAATTGCCTGAATTATGAAATTTTCGAAAATTTAGAGGTCGTCACGAATTTACGTCCTTTTTGCAAAATAACGCGTATTTACGGAGATATGAAGCATTTAAGATTTCCATGAGAAACTGCCTGAATTATGAAATTTTCGAAAATTTAGAGGTCGTCACGAATTTACGTCCTTTTTGCGAAATAGCGCGTATTTACGGAGATATGAAGCATTTAAGATTTTCATGAAAAATTGCCTGAATTATGAAATTTTCGAAAATTTAGAGGTCGTCACGAATTTACGTCCTTTTTGCGAAATAGCGCGTATTTACGGAGATATGAAGCATTTAAGATTTCCATGAAAAATGGCCTGAATTATGAAATTTTCGAAAATTTAGAGGTCGTCACGAATTTACGTCCTTTTTGCAAAATAACGCGTATTTACGGAGATATGAAGCAATTAAGATTTCCATGAAAAATTGCCTGAATTATGAAATTTTCGAAAATTTAGAGGTCGTCACGAATTTACGTACGTACGCGTATTTACGGAGATATGAAGCATTTAAGATTTTCATGATAAATTGCCTGAATTATGAAATTTTCGAAAATTTAGAGGTCGTCACGAATTTACGTCCTTTTTGCAAAATAACGCGTATTTACGGAGATATAAAGCATTTAAGATTTTCATGAAAAATTGTCTGAATTATGAAATTTTCGAAAATTTAGAGGTCGTCACGAATTTACGTCCTTTTTGCAAAATAGCGCGTATTTACGGAGATATGAAGCATTTAAGATTTTCATGATAAATTGCCAGAATTATGAAATTTTCGAAAATTTAGAGGTCGTCACGAATTTACGTCCTTTTTGCGAAATAGCGCGTATTTACGGAGATATGAAGCAATTAAGATTTCCATGAGAAACTGCCTGAATTATGAAATTTTCGAAAATTTAGAGGTCGTCACGAATTTACGTCCTTTTTGCAAAATAGCGCGTATTTACGGAGATATGAAGCATTTAAGATTTTCATGATAAATTGCCTGAATTATGAAATTTTCGAAAATTTAGAGGTCGTCACGAATTTACGTCCTTTTTGCAAAATAACGCGTATTTACGGAGATATGAAGCATTTAAGTTTTCCATGAAAAATTGCCTGAATTATGAAATTTTCGAAAATTTAGAGGTCGTCAAGAATTTACGTCCTTTTAGCGAAATAGCGCGTATTTACGGAGATATGAAGCATTTAAGATTTCCATGAAAAATTGCCTGAATTATAAAATTTGCGAAAATTTAGAGGTCAGTATTTTTGTTTTATCTTCTAGAAATTCATGGTTTTATTTTTTCATTATTTTCCCAAAACAATTCCAAACAATTTAAATTAATTTTTATAAACGTCAATATTTCATTGTCAGTTTGACTTTTCGTAGTGTTGACATTGAATTTAACTGAGAGAGAACATGAAATATGGATTTTTACCTCAAACAAAAAATAACAACAAAAAATCATGACAACGAAATATGAGAGAGAGAATTTTGTATGGAAAACCCTCTTTTAATTTTAATTAAATCCCTCAATGGTTAATATTAAATTTATATAGCCTATGTCCTATTCTGATATGGTGGCTAACCAGTAAAAGTATAAGTATAATAAGTATAGATATAGATGAAACACGACGACAAGCTGAACATTTATTTCTAATTTGAAGGACGCCGACATGCGTCAAATGTCAAATTGGTCTATTTTCATTCCATTTTTCTCTCAAATTATGTTTGAAAATTGAAACTGACTTTTGACTTTTATATGTTTATTGTGGATGTTTTAGTATATTATATGTTTTTATTATTCAGTATTCGTGTCGTTGCCGCATCGAATATATTAGCCATCCCTGCAAAATTTTCGTCATGCAGCACTGACAAAGTTGACAGATTTGGTAAACAAATTTAAAAAAATAAAAATAAATATAATATTAATTAAAAAGTAACGAAAAATAAAGGAAATATGGATATTTTTGATAAAATTTGCAGAAGCTGCAACAATGAACGTAAGAACATGGTGAACATATTTGATACGAAACTAATATCATATCCAATAAATGTTGAGAAAATGTTCAGCACTTGCAGTCGATTGCCAGTTAACATCAATGACGATTACCCGAAGAATATCTGTTATTTGTGTATTAAACAACTGGAAATATCTTATAAATTCCTTATACAAACTTATCGATCCAAAAAGCAATTCGATCGAATAATCGAACACCTGAATTCTAAACCAAGCCAAAGTGAATGGGATCAACAATTGCAGACTCCCCAAGGCCCACAGGAAAGGAAACCTAGTCAATCCGAGAAAGAGGAGCATATAATTATTGCAACAGACGATCACATAATTGAACAACCTATAACTACTGACGAAGAGATTGAATTTATCAGTGAAGAGACTCCTGGTAGAGGTAAGCTAATTGATGCCAAAGGGGTAAATCATAAACTATAATAACTTGGTTATTCACAGACAGTTTACACTTGTCACCTCCATGTTTGAAAGACGAGAATACACAATTTACAGAAGTTCAGGATCTTGTGGAACCTGAAGAGAAAATATCATGCCCTCAGTGTTCAAAAAACTTTTTTACGGCTAAAGCTTTGTTATTGCATAGAAAAATCTCGCATAAAAACACATCATCACAGGATTTTAACACTTCCAATAGAAGCTCTCAAGTATATGGAAATACTGCACTTCTGAAACACGACAAGAAAGTTAGATCTCCGGCCAAAAACTATAATTGTGAAATATGTTCCAAATCATTTTTAAACAAAAGTAATTTAAATCAGCATAGGCAACAACATTTATAAGAACAAATTTAGTCGGTTAGAATAAAGATTTCTTTAATTCGTTCTTCCTTTGTTTTGATTTCCACGATATTATAAACATAACTATTTCGATACTGCAAATTAATCTTTGTGCACTTTTTCGGCACGTGGATCATCTGGTCGCATAACAACATAAGACATCTTGTAGCGGCGATTGTCGCCATCTCTAGCATAGTAGTTCGACACACCGATTCCAGCCATAACCAATCCACATATGGCCAAGGCAGTGCCACCCACAATATCAGGGATTTCGTTCCATGCTCGCTTGAACAAACTGTGTGTACCGCGTACTGTCGACATGTTGAAGTTTCCTAAATGAAATTATATTTTATAAAAATATTCAATTTTATTTAATTCTGCAAAAATTTACCGAAAGTAGAAAAAGTTACACAACACGAACAGCGGGAATGAATGACGTTTGGAACAGCTGATTGATGCGTTCGAAGAGATAAGTTATCGAATTGGAGTGTTTATATTGAAGCGAAATAAACATTTCTTTACGGTTTCGTCAATGATGAAAATTTTCAAAAATTGATAAAAAATGTGCGGATACAATTTTCATTTCAATTTCGTCATTGATTTTGAAATTCATTGAAATTTTTTCAAAAATTGATTTCCATTATTTTTGTGATTTCGTTATTGGCAAGCATTTTTCAAAAATTTAAAAAAATAATAAATATTAAAAATTAAATTTTTTCGATTTTGAAACATTGATAGCGATTAATAAAAAAAATATTTTATATTTTTTAGAAATATTTTCAATATTTTATTTTATACATTATTATATATTCATTTATATATTCTAATAATTTTCGGTCTTAATATCATTAAGACCCAGTTCATCGTTTTGCTCAAAACTTCCGTTCATATTTTTCTACTTTCAACTTTTCATCTGCCTCATCATCATCCCGCAATGATTGCACATAACTATTTCCAGCTGGATCATCAAGTATGAGTGTTGCAACCATTTCCAAACTAATCAATTTTTCAAATTTATCTATAAAGCTAGAAAACCGATGTTTGGTTGCCTCATCGGCAGAATCATGGAACATTATTCCGTTTCCTTCGAGCTGTTCCTTCATGGCAACCAATATACCCTCGACCGTGGTAAAACGACCTCCCAACGCCGATGGCCCAACATCGCAGTCCAACTCAGGAATAAAGAGACTACACGTTTCGGACTTCAATACATCACGCGATAAATCTTCTTCGTTTTCGACACGCACTTCAAACCGTACTCCTTTCTCTTCAATGCCACCACCGGATTTCACCTCGTTGGTCTTGCAGCCACAGGTTTCACAAACAGTCGCCATAATCACCACTTCCTTGAAATGCGGAATGTTGGTCATTTTCATATTGGTTTCACAGGGAGAACTGCATTCAGGACATATCGTATGGAATTGTAAAATCTCGCCATGCAACTCTTCAATCGGCCAGGATCCCTCTGCAATTGGTTTTAGTAAATGATTCTCATCCTCATTCCTTTTACGGGGTTTTTCGGTTTGTGTATCCAGTTGTGAGTAGAGGCCTGCAGATATAAATAACGCATTATAATAGTTTCAATACTAGAAAATGTTTTGAAATACCTAAAAGTTCATTCTGTTCCTTTGTACGAGCGAAATTGCTGGATTTACAATTGGGATCATGAGCCGGTGCTTGTGGGTTTTCGACAAAACTATTACCACTTATATCTTCCAGAATCACCGTGAAGGTTTGCTTCAACTCCTTCAATTCGGCCAGCTTTTCAATATACGCATCGATAGCAGCTGCTTCATCGGGGTGATCGATTCGGCGTTTTTCCTGATCTTGACTCAATCCTCGAATAGTTCTATCGATGATGCCCTCCACTGTGGTGATTTCGCCCTTTTGCGACTGGGCAGGGATTTCCAATTCGACTTCAGGAATGGAAACGGCCGTGCTGTCCGAACGCACGATTCGTCGGTTCAGATCGACGGCGCTTTTAACCTCGAGCACGATTTTGATGCCCTGTCTCTGGATCTCAGAGGCCGACTGAATCTCATTGTTCTCGAATCCACACTGCTCGCACTTGAATGACATTAGCACCACCTCCTTGAAGAAGGGAATCTTCGTGAGAAGGATTCGCGTTCGGCCCGTTTGGAAACAGTTCATGCAGGCCGACTCGATTTCCGTGGTCTCTGGGTCCGGATCATCGGCATTTATTTCACGAAATATTGGTTTATTTTCACTGCTGGTGTCAGGCGATTGCTGCTCCACTTCAGTATTTATCGTCGAAGCCATTTTGCTGAATTTCTAAACGAAGTTAAATAAATATACACCAAAAATAAAGTTTCTCGATGCTCCGATTCTCAATAAATAACATGTGGACAACGATGTCGAGTTTCATTGAAAGCAACAACAAAGAGGCGTTGCCACCCAGTGAAATTCTCGTACCAATGTAATTTGTCTACGGGTTTAAATTCTTATAACAGACTTTGTATATTTTATCAGATATTTTTAGTTAATGCGATTTGCCTTTTATTATATCTTGTTTTATTATATATTTTTCATTTATACTGCGTGGGAGTTGTGCCGCCCGAATTTTAGAATATTTTTTATCTGATGGCAACCTTCTAAAATCAAATTCTGAGCATTGTTTGGAAACAGTTGAGCTTCGGAATTTTTATAAAAAGTAAGCAAATGGGTAACTGTTTTATGAAATAGTCGTGAATCTTATTTATAAAAGAACATATTAAAATAAGGCATTTATTGACAAAGGTATGTATTCAATGAACTTCTTAGTCTTGATTTATTCAATGCATCCTTTTTGTTTCTAAATGCAGTTTCCGATATATGATGGCTAAAGCGCAATTTGTTGCCGTTACTCATTTCATCAATCCCCAATTATTTTGGTACCACAAAATAGATGTGCCGAATGATAATTTCCACAAAATAATCCAAATAGAGCAACAATTGTCAGATCTTTATAAGAGCAAACCAAAGTCGGGACAATTTCGTCCAGTTGTCGGAGATGTGGTTGTCGTGCGTTTCGTTTCGTGGAACAAATACATACGAGCACGTGTGGAGGATGTTGCCCACTTCAGCAATGTGTATGACGAGTATATAGTCTGGGCACTGGATTATGGATTTCCGTTTCAAACGAAATTGGAGTTTATGCGGCGCATTCCCGACTCGATGACGATGCACATCGATCACATCCGTTGTGGAGGTCTGGCCAATATTGTACCTGGCGAGAAGGAATTCGATTTGATGGAAGGAAATGCTGTAATGGCTGTACAAGAAGAGTGGAACCAAAGGGCTTGTGATACTTTGGCCAAACTGATATCCGATGCTGCTTCCGTAACGTTTGTAGAGCAGTTCCAAACGGAGAATGATCGTTATTGGGGTGATCTGAAAATAGTTAATCACATTGGGAAAACATTTTCGGCTTGCAAAACTCTGGTTGACATAAATGTAGCCCTGAACCTTGAATCTAAGTTCGAAAAGGTTTGCTTGTCTCTTAAGACAATCAGAAAAGCATGTTGGCTTTCTAATCGAGGAGAGTATAAACTGACGCTAAACAATGTACACATGCTTGACATGACATCGAACGATGCCAAAGAGAATACTTGCGACACACATGCTATACGTAAAGTAGAAGATTGGTGTAAAAGAAATGAACGTGGCAATCTCAACATGTCAGTTGATTCAGGCGAAAACCACGGCGGAATGTCCATCGACGATATAGCATTTGAAGATTCGGTCTCTTTGAAACATGCATCGATTGATGACCGCGAACTTGCAGAAGAAGAACAAGGATTTATGCGCCTTGGTGGCTGTTTAACCAAGCTTAAGTCCAGTAAATATGCAAATACGAGTTTTTATCAGATTCCAGATGATTCAGCTTTTGAAATAAGCCCTCCTAAGGAGTCTCTTACAGAAAACAAGAGATATGAAGGAATCCCAGAAGAAGCATCTTCAATTGTTTCCAGCAGTGTTTCAAATCGAAAGAAAAAAATAATTGAAATGCGTAAAAAGGTATGTTGTCTGAAGATTGGAGCAGTCTCCCATAAGGTCAGTGTTTATATTTTCATTCACTTGAAATTTGATTTTTAAAGATTGCTATGAAGCAAGCGGAACTGAAGCAGACACCAGCTGATAGTACAAGTGATGTGCAACCACACAACATTTGTGACTTTTCTGATCTTACTTTAAAAGATGCATTGGTATTTCTCATACTAGTATATACATATTTTTATATAAACTCAATTATATTTTAGGATGGCAGATCAGAGAAGCAAACATCAAGTGAAATATCCGTTAATAGCGTTCGCGCTAAACAACTGACTGCATTGCGGCGCAAGTACTCTAAAGAGGTTGCATCCGTCGTGTCTCAGAACGAACAAAATAATGATGCTGTTTCATCATCATATAAATTCACAAACAATCAATAACCATAATGAACAAAAGAGTACAATATCTTCAGCGATATCTTTTCAAAACGATGACAACTTTCGAAAGGTAAGAGAGAAATTCAAAAAATGTACAATGTAAATAGGAACTAATATTTAGTTGGAGAACAATGTGTGAATGAGGTGTAAAATTCATGAAAAATTTATAAAATATGTTATGTATATAATTTAAGGATAACATCACTTCAACGTCGAGTCAGATATCTAATAAAAGTATTGGTCTTCGTGAAAAGCATTCAGTAGCTGGCATTAAAGATAACAGCGTAAATAACAATAAACACGATGATTTCGTAACAATTTCTTCACCACCTTCAGAATTTGGGGATTCTAGAAAAGGTTTGACACTCAAAGAAAATAATATATTATGTCCTACTGAACAATATATCGTTTAAAACTATTGTTACAGACATTACCTGAACGTCATAGACAAAATAATTTCCAGTTTCCTGATCTTAGGACTCCGAACTCTACACGTACTAATCAAGTAAACTCACTAAAATTTATATTTTTGAATACGGAATTTTAATGTGGAAATCTTTTCAGAAACCAAAGGATCCATTTGATGGATTTACAGTAATTCCAGCAGGTTATGATTTTGTTAATTTATCTCGATACAAAGATGAAGAAAGTCATTGGCACCGAAGAACAACCACGCTAGACTTACATGTACCACATGATAATATTAATCCCTCTGAAGAAGTCCTTCAGAATATATCACACAATGCAAATTCTTCATGGTCCTCTGGCCTGTGCAATGCGACATATAGCGATGGAAATAAAACATTTGATGAAACTGCAGAATCCTCCAAAAATATTTTAGATCAAAATTTTCGGCATACTAGGTCGCACACCGAAAAATATAAAGAAAATAAACAAACCGAAAAATATACTTCATGCGGAGATAAATTTGAGAAAAATATATTAGATTTATCAATACCTGATTTAGCCGAATTTGTTCTGAAACCTTCAACGACTAAACTCGACGATGGTAAATTACACAATCATTGTGATACTAAAGAATATAAAGTACCGAGCGCTGAAAGTGGGGACATTTCTCAATGTAAATCATCTGACCAAAGGTAATAGTGATTTTTCCTAAAACTTTTTATAATTTAATTTAAAAATGCAGTTTATATTTCTCACACTTTTTATAACAATTCATTAGTTCCATTAAAAAATACAAACGTCGTCAACTTAAATCTCCTGCTGACCAAATGAATAAAATAGATGACCTCCTTAGACGAGCCAATTTTGAAAAAGAGCGAGGAAATAGTGATATTCTAGATTTACAAAATTTAAATACCAGTAGTAGCAAGTCCGAATGTGATTCAATTGTAGAAAGCCTTCTACTTGATAATAGTAATAGTACCACAGGAAGTGAATCCAAAGAAAATCAATCGAGTTCAAACAAACGTGCCTTAGTAGAAAAACGATTATTACAAAAGACTTTGGAAAATAAAGAATATGGTGATAAATGTTTAAAAAAAGTAAATCATGATCAAACTAAGTTGGATAAATTAGCGAAAGAGCTTAACTTTGAATTGAATTTAATGAATAAATCGACTAATTCAAGAACGGTGATATCCCTTCCTCGAGCTGAAACAATACGTAAAATTTCCGGTGAGAAAAAACTACAAACAAAGTTTATAGATCACTTGGTATTAGCACATTCTAAAGTTCCTGTATATCCATTGGAAAAAACTACGGATGCCTGTTTTCTTCAGGAAATACATGATGAAATGTTCAACATGCATGTGACGAAAGTTTATCGTATTCAGGCATACTCTTGGTCATATTTGCTTCGTGGAAATTCCCTGTTTGTTGTGAATCCAATGAAATCTGGAAAAACCTGGTGTTACCTTCCACCGATATGTAATTTAGTTAGTTATAGGATGCACAATTCAGCCGTTCCTCAGTCATATGGGCCTGTTGCTATTATAATAGTCTCGTCGTCCACGAAAGTTGAAAAAGTCAATGGCTACTGTCGCCGTTTGTTAACAAACGCAAAAGGCAATATCACAACTGTTCCTTCATATGGTATACGCAATACGAGAGAAGTTAAAATTCAACTTCTCAATGGTTGTGGTATTCTGGTAGCTACTCCTGCCAACCTACTTCGATTACTCCAAGAACGAGAACCTTTAATCGATCCGGATCGCTTGCACCACCTCGTTATTGACGATTTGGACTTAATTTTATCCCGTTCCAAGAATGACTTCAAAACCGTATTTCAAATTATTGTGAGGATGGTTAAGAAACCGAAACAAGAAACCGTTCCATTGCAAATTGTAGTAACTTCACGGGATTGGAATTCCGTAATGTTTAGCATAATGAATTTATCCAATGAACCATTGTTACTAATTGGTGACTTCCTGGAAGCTGCAGTGTATGGCAAGGCTAATATATTAATAAAGTTATGTCCAAGAGAAAAGAAACTATCAACTGTCTTGAAATTCGTTAGTAAACGTTTTATTGGAAATGAACACTTTTTAATTGTGTGCAACTGCGATCAAGATATGGACGACGTTGTACATTCGATAATAGATTCTGGACAAGCTTGCATTGGGTACGGACACTCCTCATCTCCTGAAGTGCGGGTTACAATTGAAGAATGGAATCGACAGGTTAGTTCGTATTTTGATTTTATACAAACTGAATAATAACTCTCTTACAGTCTTCATGCTCCCAAATTGTTGTTTGTACGGACGAGGTGTTACCGGAACTTAAACTACAAAATGTTAAAATTCTCATACATTACTCCATGCCGACATCTTGGACGAAATTTACTATGCGATTCTCTACTATGGCAAAGTGTTATGAGAATTTTGTTGCCAAGGGATTCCCACAAAACATTCCCAAAGAAGCATTAACGTTTTCATTAATTCTACTGGATGAAGATAATAATATTCAATTGCCACGTCTTATTGATTTTATGAAAAAACACGATCAAATTAAAAACATACATCCTGATATCTTGTCTGTTTCGAAACGTGTGCGTATGGAGTGCGAAGAGTCACGTATATTTCAGCGTACATTACTTTGTCCAATCCTATTGGAGTTCGGAGATTGTGATGAACCAGGCTGTGATCATCGACATAATTTTACTACTTTCGATAGAATCACACAGGCAGACGATATTCCAACGTCTGGAGACATGCGGATAAAAATTCTGAAGGTAAGAGTTCTTTAAATATCACCATTCACGAAAATCGTTAATTAATCCTCCTGATAGGTATTTTCTCCCACTCATTACACTGCACGCCTCCTTGAACATAAGCCACCAAACGAAACTAAATGGAAAACGATACGACGATCTGACGAGGCTGCATTGTTTGGGATGCAGTTGAACATGCACTATATGAACCCTGACAATTGGGTATTGCATTGGCCCTTTAAGCTGAATGATTTGTGCATATATAAAGTTTCCGACACATACCAACGAGCCCTGATCCTTGATGTTCCACAGCTGGAACACACCGACATAGTAAAAAAGATTAAAGTCACCATAAAATTAATCGATCTGGGAACAGTAATAACCTGTTGCAAGTCTGACGAATTATTTGTATGTGATGAAAAGTTTATAAAGTTCCCCTATCAAGCCATCGATATACGACTGGATGGAGTTATACCTCATGACAATGAACGCACTTGGGATTCAAAGGCTTCAAAAGTCGTGCAAAAATGGATTATGACGGACATTACTAAAAACGAATGCGTTTACGTTCATATAAACTTTACATTGGCGAAAACTGTTTGGGTGAAAAATGTAATTCTGATGGAGCGCCTTCCTACTGTAGGACAACACATCTACAAGGTGAACGTAAAGCGGTCGTTGATAGAAAAAAACTTTGGTTGTTTAAGATCTGGAGAAGAGTGTAGACATGTACGTGATATTGCCGAGGAATTTGGTTTATTGGTTGAGGAAGATGAAGATATCAATTATAATAATATTAATTGTGATAGTGCGAACTCATCAAATTTAATGAAGTTTTCATCAAATGATGAAGACTCCCTTAGCAGTATTAAATTAGATGATAACATTACTCCAATCGTGCGGAACCCTATGGATAATAGACAAATACAAAAACTCCAAAAACAATCGGGGGAATTTGAAGAAAATTGGGATAATGAAGATAACAAAGAAAATGAGGTGAATTAAATTATCATTTATATTTCTGTACATATATAAATACGTATATATCTTTTACAGATTTTCATTCCTCTTGCGAACTGTAAACAAAAAATGTCTACACATTCTGAGTCTATCGAAAAAAATCATAAATCCGAAGATTGTGTTTTAGAAAAATGGTGTAAACTACCTTTGAAGACTATTACTAAGGTCGAAATCGGTGATGAACTCGAAAATGGGAATTGGGCGAATATTTATATGCAAATAGTGGATGATACACACAAAAAGCAATTTGAAGAGTTACAGAATAACATTAATGAATACATTGAAAATATAAAAAAAATGCCTAAGAAATCTTTCAATGCAACCTGGTTCAAATCTATGCGAAATTGTATTGTGAAATATCAAAATATATATTGTCGAGCCCAAGTTCATGCTGTGTACGGAAACGAAAGTAAACGATTGTATCGTTTCTTTTTATGTGATTTGGCTTGTTTTGTTACGGTCAAAGAAGCTAATCTATACTCGGATTTTTTGTATGAAACTGAACGTAAAATTGTGGAGTATACACCATATCAAGCAGTTCATTGTACATTAGCTGGAATAAAAATCAAAGAATTTTCAAAACGTCATCCTGTAGTAAATAAACACCTCTTTGCCTACGCAGTAATTGAAAGAGATTGTGAATTAGCAAACGCCAAAGAACTAAAAATTCATTCATTTGATATTTTGCTATATGAGTGTGAGAAAAATAATGACATTCAAAATGCAACAATGCTGAACCAAACTTTGGTTGACCACAATTTGGCTTATCTCGACTCGAATACGAAACAATATCTCGAATTGTCTAATATAATCGCAAAACCAGATGATTCAAAACCAGACTTTGACAATGAAGAAAGTGATAATGTTGTCAGCTATGAAGAGCTGGTATCTATTTTAGAAAGAACTAATGATTTTTATGAAGAAGAGGAAAAGTTGGCGGGCATTAAGATTGATGATATAAATATAATACATGAACCTTTTGATGAAAGAAAGGACATTTGCCGTGAATCTCTTGAGCCCAAGGATAATGAGAACTATGCGACTCAAATCCAAAATATAGTACCTTACTCGAAGAAAATTTCAACTAATCCATTCGAATATGTAGAAGAAATTGACGAAGATGTCTTGAGTTCATCTTCACAATTCAATTACGAACAATCTTCTTATAGAAGTAACTCTCCAATTTCCCCACCCCCACCACCATTGACTGCACTTCATAAGAGACCTAAAACAGAGTGGTATGACACGGATTACCTGATTTATATAGTTATTCGCGCACCTGACATAAAAGATTACTATCTCGAAGTAACTAAAAATTCCCTTCTCTTCACTGCATTTATAAATGAAGAAGAACATGTTCTAATTTTAAATTTTCTTGGCACCGTTGAACCAGAATTTGTGTCACATGAAATTCGTGGTCTAAACGTAGTAGTACGGTTGCTTAAGAGTATTTTCATGAAATGGCCTCGGCTATTGCAGCAATCTACGAAATGTCCATGGTTGTCGTATAACTATAACGCCATTGATACCAAGGATCATATTCAGCTACAACAAAAAATGGATTTAGCTTTTAAGGATACCAACCCATTCAATGACCAGAATGATTCAGACGCGGATGATGACGAAGCAGTTTTATATCAGACATATACACCAATTGTCAATACCGACGATATTAACGACCCTGTGACTGATGTATTCTAAAATTCAGAGCTATATGTTGATCACATGCTCTCTTTCGAACTTTTCTTATAGTATTTATTAAGTTAGCAATGAAGTGAAGCATTTTCGTTATTTTTCTTTTGTATACATAACATAATATGTTTAAAACCATGAATTCTAATTTGTTTGTTAATTTTTCTATGAAATCCATATACTTTATTATACAAATATATTTACATATACATGTATTTTCTTCACTTTTGTATCCAATTGAACAATAAATAAGTTTTATATATATTTTGGCAAATATCTTTTACCTTATCTTTAACTTGACGAATGTTCTTCGTATATTATTGATACATCATCAGCTTCCTCACTAGATGGTTCGAAATCAGTATTCTTCCTAAACGGTGTAACATCAGTAATATGAAGCTCATGTACGGCTTGAAAATGCTTGCGAATTCTAAATGAATGAATAAATGTTAAATATAGAAAAGTAAATGAGTGTCTATATAAATGTTTACTTATAGGGTTTTTTGAATGAACGTTCGCAAATATTGCATTGGTAGCAAGCCTTTCCATGAACATCACGCATATGGCTTAGTAAACCTTTGCGATGATAGAAAGCACTAGGACAGTGTTCACACTGATGTTCACGTACTCCGATATGCACTTTTTGATGTGATACCAAATGCTGACGTTCTCGAAAGGCCGCTCCGCAGTGTTCGTCGAAATCGCATTTAAACGGTTTTATATTGCGATGCATGCGATCGTGCAGAATTAATTGAGATTTTCTTGCAAACGATTTCCCACATTCCTCGCATTTAATGTTTTTTCCGAAATGCTAAGGCTTGATGAGTTCTTAGTACGTTCTTCTGACGGAATGATTTACCACAAACTTCGCAGGAAAATGGTTTGACTCCGATGTGGATATATTCGTGTGCCTGTAAGTCGTATCGATTCGAAAAACATTTCTCTTAAAAAGCAACCATTATTAATCACTGCAAAATTGTAAAAGCAAATATGAAATAGTTACCGCAAAATTGGCATTTAAAACGACGTTTCCTCGTATAGCGATTATTTTCCTCGATATCCTGACTTTCTGTTGTTTCACTTACATTTGAGCATCTTTCTACCAATGAACTTGTTTCTGAAATCAATAAAAAGTTAATATTTAATAACATTTGATTACAGGATCAACAGACTTGTGTCTACGTCTTCGTTATCAAAGCAATCGTCCAATTCCACAACTATTATTGCATCTTCAATATTTGTATCGAAATCTTCGTTTTCAACAATTTTCGATGGACTCTGCAATTGGGGATCAGATGAATCAACCGTGCTATCGGCGCACAAATACTTTTGACCAGGTTCATTAAATTCTTCAAAAGTAATTCCAATATTATTGATACAGTCGAGGTTCTCATTTAACTCGACATCTTCTTCTAATTCGTTGTATTCCGAAGTAATCTGCATATCATCATATTCAGTGTTTTCGATCGGCTGGATTTGTTCGATTACTTCAAAGTCATCGTGTTGAATGATTTCCTCCTCATTCAACTGTTTCGATAACGCTATCTCCAATTTAATTTTTAGAAATTCCTCCGCATCTTTACATTGGGTATAGAATCGCTTGAACGCAATGATATTCCGGAAACATTCAAAGCAAACATTTTGTGGCAATTCCAATTGCGGGTGGACACGCGGTACTCCGTGAATCCTCAATTCCTTCTCCAGAAACTCATACAAGCTCGAAGTAATTGGCACTGGTTCCTTGGCGATGTTTTGAAGACATGTCCGGCAAGTGTTCAACAAGCTCATAATGAAGAATTTTAAACATGAAATAAGCTCATAATGAAGAAGTTTAAATTTCAAATGGAAGCCTTTTTACACAATCTACCCTGTCCGGTTATGTTCTGTCACTCGATATATCACAATGTAGCAGGGCTACCGCAACCACTTCAATTGAAGTGTTTCAATTCATTTTCGACTAAAAACTACGTCATTCACACTTTTTCGAAAACACTTAACTTTGTAGTAAATGAAATTAACAATATAACAGGACAGATATCGATGCCTGAGGAACTATTTTTTTTTCTCATCGAAAGTTTTTTGGCACTTTTGGGGTTAACAGTTAAGTTTACTCCATTTCACTTCACTTTTTCGTGCCAGACACCACTCTCAAAAATTCTGTGCCGCTCTCACTCTGTCATTGAATCAATTTTGTGTACTTTTTAGTCGTAGTGTACCGAATACTTATCTATTTTCTCGACTACCGGGTAGTCAGGTAACTAGAAAATAAAATCTAGATTATAAATTAATGTTGTTTGCTTTTTGTGTTTTAATAAAATCTAGCTCAATATATATTTATACAAATTATATTCAGCTGAAGGCCATAGAAGCTATTGCTGTAATTTTTATTAGGTTATAATTTTTATTATAATTCTAATTTTTGTAAATAAACAAATATAAAAATTATATACATAATTAATTATATCATGTTTAAAACGTTTATATATATAAAACGTGATAATACAATTTTTAACAGAATTATTTCAAAATTTCAATAGAGCAACACTAAAAATTTGAAAATATATGTGTTCCTCTCTTTAAATAAAGTAAATAAATACCGTTGCAATCATTAAATCCGCTTTCTAATGGCTGACTGACTTCGAAGATTCGTTTTATTTTAATAATTACAAGTGTTTATTTTAATAGTCAAACGTTTTAAATATGAAAGTTCCTGCTGAAGTAAGAACCTGATTATATAAATTTTTGCAAATAATTAGAATTTATTTATTTGTAGAATATTTGTCAAGTGTGTAAAAAGTATTTCTGTTGTCCCGAATGTTGCCGCAAACACGAGAGAAAAAATCATGCCATTTTAGCTCATAGACCAATATTGAAAAACCAAAACTCGACAACGCATATAACCGATGTAGACACGACCACTATATATTTATTCTGTCCGATTTGTCAAGAGAAACCTCTTCTGCTAGCCGAGGATATATATGCGGAAATGTTGATTCATATAGAACAGAACCACCTGCCGTTACATTGTCAAAAATGTTTAAAGGTAAATATATCTCTTGTAGAGTTTCACATTCATATTATGTTAATTCAAAATTTCCATAGATGTATACGAAAATTGAAGATTTAAAACAGTTCTCAAAATGCATTCAACCTAAAGTTGCCTGCTTTTCGGAAAACTCCACGGAAAAGGAAAACCTTAAATCAGAACTGGTCGAAGCAAAAGCAATTCACACTACGATCGCCACGCAAACATCTCCAATGCGCGGCCACAATGACTTCAATGATACTCACATAACGCCCATATCAATGATTAATCTGCGCTGGAAGGCCATGGGAAAGATGACGCATGAGGAGTGCATTAGCGACAGTGTATCGTCCATAAGGAATATTTCGTCAATTAGCAATTCTTCCATTAAGCGCAGCATCGGTGTGGCTTCCACCGCCAAGGGAAAGCTGGTACGGTCCACATCGACACCACTGCATTCGGAAATGGTTTTTGCCAAGCCCAAGGAACAGACGTTCAATGCTTCAGCTGGACAAGTTTCTAGCATTTACAATAGTGGATGTGAATCGGAAAGTAGTCTTACAGCGGGTAACCACATGGGGTACTCTATTGCATTCTCTTCTTTACTTCAGTGGTATTAGAAAGCTTCTTTCCACTTGCAGTACTCCTTCCAAGCAGGCGATGGATGTAAATCGTTACCGCAAAGTCAGTGGACGACCGAAAATGTCTGCTGTAACCCCATTGCGTCAAGTCATGTCCAAGAGTATTCAGAAGGCCTTTGCCGAGCATGGGCTCTCTGGTGTACGGGCTGGTTTTAATCGGAAAAAAATGTTTGATTCTATCGATAATTCTTCCAGTGAGTGTATTTGTATCTTTATCATTATCATTAACATAATTTGCAATCTTCCACTACACATTTAGCTGAGCAACCAAGTGCTCCTACGGGTGGATTGATGGTAGCTTCACCACTGGACTTGCGACTTTCGCCAGCTTTACGTCGCACCCATACGGAGCCTGAGACTTTTAGAACAGAAAAGGACGCTACCGGAAGCGAAGGTGAATTTAGCAAAAATGAGACATGAGATTTTGTTGTCTTCCAAAAAAACGACCACCGAATCAATTGTGATCACACGTATGCAACAGCTAGCCAGCGTTGATTCCGTGTCTAGCAACAGTGATCTGAGCACCAACAGTGTTAGCACCACCAAACCGAATTCGATGTCGTGCAGCACTAACAGATCAGAAAATAATGGAAGCTCCACTGGCAGCACTAGTTCCGTTTACCAATCTTGTCGCAGTGTGGAGATTATTACGTCTACGGAATTGAGTGCGGTGAACGTGAATCACAACACATATTCCACCGAGGAGAGTGTGGAGTATATTGTACCAGTGGTCCACCCGAGTGCAATTCCACCCATAACACCGACAACACGTATCAAAGGTGCTGTTATTAAAAAGACCCTGATTTCATTCGAGACGCCTGTGGTGGAAGTGAAGACCACAACGAAGCATCAGAAGTCACCTGGCTGATGTTTTCTTTACTCCTAATACGACTCCTAAGCGCAAATCCCGTTTGCGTGAATCCGATGATCCTTCAGTTAAACGTAAAACACTTGTTGTACCGCGAAAATTAAGTGGAAGGCTTTCGCCCTCCCGCCGCCCATCATTGCGGGAATGTGCACAGAGCTCGACCTTACTGTCGCATCGAAGATATCACTGAGGACTATGATGATGATGAGGTGTTTGCGCCAGAAAAAGAATCAACCCACCACGAACTGGAAAAACCGCAAGGGGCATCATCCGGAAGGTTATGGTCTCTGATGACTTCTGTCATGCGTTTGCCCCTACTTAAAGGGGGCCAAACTGGGAAGAAAGATGAATCTACATTGAACGACGTTGGGTCGAAGTCAATTATCAAACGATGTGCTTCTATTGCAGGTTTAATTCATAACAATTCAACTGATTTGCGGGTTTAATAATTAAAAATTTAACTTCCCATAGGTTCAATAGTGCGATCTAAGCCCTTAGTGGATGAGGAACAATTACAATCCTTGAAGCGGAAGCGCACATACACCATCGACAACCAGTCATCGTATTCCTTAAGTACTAATTTGGCTGATGCATCATCGAATGGTGACTTTTCCATGGCATCGTCTAAACGTTTCCGTATTCACGGTAGGAAACCGATTGAGCGTATGCGCATGAATAGCTAAATCAACCTAATATGTTTTATTTATTTATTTTTATTATTAATTACACTTCTTAGCATTCAATTAATTGTTTGTAATTTGTGCAAAATATCAAAAATATGTCATTATAAAATAAAATTCAACTTTTCTCCCATTATTTTCAATATTCAAGCAGAAAAATCAAATTCAATTATACAAATATGCTAGCTACGTACAAAATACTATCCGATCTAGAATATATATACAAGAAGAGTAATTTTTGATTTGTGTGGGAATTTTTAGTTTTATAAATATTTTTAAATATTCGACTTTTGATGAATTCTAACTAAATTTTAACCATTCTTTTATACAAATGTGTGTTTTTTTTAAATCAATATTTTCTTTATTCTAGTACTTTTTTATTTTATATATTATACAACTTTTAAATCTTTTTCATTAAATTTGATATTTGAATATAAATATTTAATATTTAATATTTAATATTTTTATTTTATTTTAAAATATTATAATAAAGAACATTTAAAAATTTGTATCTATAGTGTACGTGACTCTACGACACAATTGTTTGAAATTATGAGACGTCACATAACTGTCAACCAAAGATAATTAATTATCTGTGCTGTCAACAACACCATCTTTAATTTTAATTTTTCACGGAGTCGCTGTGTAAATTTTGACGAATATTTTATTAAATTTACCGCAAAATTGGTTTTTAAATAAAATACATTTGTGAGGAAGTGGAAATGTCGCTATCTAGTATATTACCAACCCCGGCCAATCCCATCTGGGATAGAGAAGATGAACGGCGCGTGGCTGCCAAGGGCGCTCCACAAATGGGAGCGCTCGTGTCTGCCAAAATTGCAGCTCCACCTTATGGACAAAGAAAGGATTGGATTCCACGTACTGAAGCAGATTTCGGCGATGGAGGAGCATTTCCTGAGATTCCTGTCGCACAGTATCCATTGGGTTTGTATGAATAGAATGGATATGGGAATTCGTCTAACTTCTTTCTTTGCGGAATTTTAGGAATGGGTTCGCCATCGAATTTGGGAAAGAAGTCAAACGCACTGGCAGTTCGCTTAGACGAGAAGGGAAAAATTAAATATGACGCCATAGCTCGCCAGGGACATGGGAAGGACAAGATTGTATATTCATCAATATCGCAATTACTTCCAGCAGAAGTACTTGCTGAGGACGCAGAGGAACTTCAACGTCCAGATGCAGAAACTATTGCCGAAACTACAGATGAAACCCGTAGGGCTTTGGAGAAGTTGACAAATCAGAAAATGGCCTCGGCATTGCCAGTACGACATGCTGAAAAATCTCAACCAGCCCAGTACATACGATACACACCTTCTCAACAAGGAGACGCATTTAACTCTGGTGCCAAACAGCGAGTCATTCGCATGGTAGAAGCCCAACAAGATCCTATGGAACCTCCAAAGTTTCGTATTAACAAAAAGATACCTAGAGGTCCCCCATCACCACCAGCTCCTGTCCTACATTCTCCATCACGTAAAGTTACTGTGAAAGAGCAAAAGGAGTGGAAAATACCTCCCTGTATTTCAAACTGGAAAAACGCAAAAGGTTCCATTACAATGAACATTATGCAATCGATCGATTTTAAATTTATTTATTTAATACAGGTTATACAATTCCTCTGGACAAACGTCTCGCGGCTGATGGTCGTGGATTGCAGCAAGTCCACATCAATGAGAAATTTGCCAAAATGGCTGAAGCACTGTATATAGCAGATCGTAAAGCTCGTGAAGCAGTTGAAGCAAGGGCTCAACTCGAGAAGAAACTCGCCCAGAAGGAAAAGGAAAAGAAGGAAGATATGCTGCGTGTTATGGCACAAAGAGCTCGTGAAGAACGTGCTGGTCTTCGGAACCCGGAGGATGCAGGTCCCATTAGTGCAGAAGCTCGTGAACGGAATGAAATCCGAGCAGAACGACATCGTGAGCGCCAAAGAGATCGCAATTTGGCCCGTGCAGCTCCCGACAAGCGCACAAAGTTGCAACGCGAACGAGAGCGTGATATTTCTGAACAAATTGCATTGGGCATGCCAGCGAAAACATCATCAAATGGAGAAACTCTATTTGATCAGCGACTCTTCAATACAACAAAAGGCATGGACTCTGGTTATGGGGACGACGAAGCATACAATGTATACGATAAGCCATGGCGTGAGGGTGCGTCTTTAGGAACCCATTTATATCGACCAAGTAAACAAGTGGATAACGATGCCTACGGCGCTGATTTGGATCGCATTGTGAATACACAGCGATTCGTACCTGATAAAGAATTCACAGGCACTTCTCGTGGTGGTGGCGCTCCACAGCGTTCTGGCCCGGTACAGTTTGAGAAGGAGGAAGATCCCTTCGGTTTAGATCAGTTCTTGAATATGGCTAAGAAGGCACCAAAACGTGGGGAGGATAAAACTGATCGTTCTAATTCTGAGAAGAAACGTAGAAAAGATTAAGTAATTTAAACAATTTTTTTTACTAAAAAAAAATTATTTTTATCTTCCTAGAAATAAGAACTTTAGTTTGAAAATGCTTAAGTTAAACGCATAATGTTTTTTTTTAAATGACAAAAATATTAATAAAATCCAATGTAAACTAGTGGAACAATAAAATAAAGATTCATTTTATTTCAATAGCTCGCAGTTCCCATTTTCTGAAAATGGGTAGTTGAATTTTGCACAATGTTGGTACGCAACTCTGAAATAGTGATGAACATTTTGAACGCCTCGCAGGGTTGTATTCGACTATAGATCCAGGGTTTCGACCCTGTGAAACGAATATCGTAGGGACTACTGCCTAAAATCGTAGCAAAAGCCAAGTTTGCGTAGAAATAGGCAAAAGTAACACTAAAGAACAAACAAAAACTATAAAATTACTTTCATACTCCTGATTTTCGATTTGTTAAAGTTGTTCAAGTTATAATTTATGTATACAAAACGATTTCGAAAAATCGTAGCAAATCCTGTTTGAGCGGAGTGGCGTAGTAAATTTCAGTTTTTTTTTAATCGTAGCAAATTTGCTACTATTGTAACAAAGTCCGAACCCTGCTAAAACCTAATCACTTGATGAATGTGAGTGAAACACTGAAGTTTATTTTCATTTTGTGTCTTGATTTCTTGAAATAAATAAGTTTAGAAATAAAATAAACATGGCTTTGGCCATGAAACGACCGCTGTCGGTCTCGGAAACCATTGAGCAGTCTGTATCTAAACCAGCTAAGAAAATACGCATCCAAGCAACATCCAAGTCCGGCTCCAGCAAAGCATTGCCGATTGTAAAAATTCTTGATGGAGCTAGTCAGAACAGCAAGGAGCTACTTGAAGCTCTCGTGAAGATCGCCGATGAATTGAACTTAAAGGATATCGACATTGCCAGTATGTACGAGGCTATACACAAGCTAATTGAACTATTTCGTCAGGAGGCCGCCCAAAGTGATACCACTGTTCGAGTAAAAATATTGGGGCTCTTGGCTGATCTGGCTGAGGTGCGTGTGGCCGAAATTGTTAATGCACTTATTGATGAAATAATTGTCGTACTAAAGCAAGAGAAGTCACAGAAGGTAATTGCACAGGGTTTGTATAGTCTGCACAAGATTGGAGCCCGAAACCTGAAACAACTACCTTCAACTCATGTGACGAAAATAGCCTTTTTTGCTCAGCAAAATTTGATTTCGGAATCACATCAGACACAGAAAAATGCATTGATGGTGTTGTCTGCATTTGTTTCATTATCTGATGCAAAGAAAGGAGTCGTGGAAACCATTGGTCACTATGCCGACTCTCAGGACTCGGGTGTGAGAGCGCAGGCTCTTCGTTCCATATTATGTTTGGGTGAGCGCGGTGCTATTCTATCGCCGTCCTTGTATAAACGAGCTGTGGAAGCGATGCATGACGATTACGAATGCGTCCGCAAAGAAGCATTACAATTAGTCTTCCAGTTAGGCGTGACTCATCCCGATCATATGATTTCCAATGGCGACGACGAAGAGATGCGCCTGATTGATGCGGCATTTAGTAAAGTTTGTGGAGCGCTGTGCGATCTATCAATTCAGATTAGAACACAAGTAAGTGGCTACACAAATAAAGCAATTCCATAATAATACATCTTTTGTCAACAGGCTGCTGAACACTTGGGAGAGATGACACAGGTCAGCTCAGAATTTTTAAATCAAACACTTGACAAAAAACTCATGAGTAATTTGCGACGGAAGAAATCAGCACATGAACGTGGTGCTCATCTAGTTGCCAGTGGCCAATGGTCTTCGGGTAAGCGTTGGGCGGATGATGCTCCGCAGGAATATTTGGATGCCGCTGGAATATCCTTGATAGCAAGCGGCGCATGCGGTGCTCTAGTGCATGGCCTTGAAGATGAGTTTCTCGAAGTACGCACTGCTGCAGTGGACTCCATGTGCAAATTGGCACTTTCGAATTCGGACTTTGCAGTGACTAGCTTAGATTTTCTCGTTGACATGTTCAATGATGAAATCGAAGATGTTCGTTTGAGGTCCATCTACAGCTTGACTGCAATATCGAAGCATATCATTTTGCGAGAGGATCAATTGGAAATTATGTTGAGTTCTCTAGAAGATTATTCGGTGGATGTGCGTGAAGGCTTACATCTGATGTTGGGCGCTTGTCGTGTTTCTACGCAGGCATGCTTACTTATGGTTGTTCAAAAGCTGCTTGATGTACTTTCCAAGTATCCGCAAGACAAGCTTTCTACATTCGGATGCATGCGGAAGGTTGGCCAGAAGCATCCCGATCTTTGCTTGGGAGTCACATCGCATTTGTTACAAGACCATCCACTCTTCGATAGTGCTGAACGTGACGTTGACGATCCGGCATACTTGTGCATTCTTATTCTGTTGTTCAACGCCGCTGAGCACCTGATGCCCATCATAAGCCTATTTCCAGATGTAACACTCAAACATTATGCCTATTTGCGTGATGCCATGCCTCATTTGGTGCCCCATCTGCCAATTGAGGGTGTTTCTAAGAAGAAACCAATTGATCTTTTGTGTGGAGCCACGACATCTAGACAATATCTCGAAACAATTCTGACAAATATTCAGGAAATATTTACTATACCTACAAATCGCGTGCCCCTTTTGACTACTGCCCAAGAGAATTTAAAACGCTTGGGTGAAATCGATGCCGAACTCTTTGGCACTGCAAATTTTCTCGAAACCTTTCTGGCTGCCCAAATACAAATCGAACAACTACAAAGCTATGCGACTTCACAACATAGTCGAGCTCCACTGAAAGAATCCCTGGCACAACTGATACGAAACTGTCTTAAATTGCAACATATCTTCTCGGGCTTGACCAATGGGGACATGTTGCTTGTGAAGCAGATTTGCTTGCGAGCTAGTGCCCTGCACTTGGTTTTGATTGTGCGGGATCGTTCACAAAGTGCTCTTGGACCTTGTCAGATGCTATTGCAAACCGCTTCGGACATCAGCAACTTTCTCGATGAGCAGACAGATGTGCAACCCGATTCATTTACAACGGCTTTACTTACACAGCTGTCCAATATCAACGACCCAAAGCCGGGACGTGTATTTCGAGAAATACTGCCGCTGGTGGAGAACGCGTTACCGGCGAACACGCCCCCGGCTAATGTCAACATAAGAATGTGCATAGCAAATATCATTGAACCATGTCCGCAAATGTCTCAGGATAATGTGATCAAAGTAACGGCCGGGCTGATTGCGGCATTGCCTTTTGTGGCTGAGATTGATAATTTGCAAGATTCCCAGAAGCAGGATATGCGCATCAAGATAAAATATCCTGATCAACATGTGCACACAGTGGTTCCAAAACTTACAGACTTCAAGAAAATAATGACCGAGCAGGGAGAACACGCGACTAACATGCGCCTGCGCACAACCATCCTGCTGTCCCACAGTGTCTGGACGGAGGCATCTTCGGTGGAAATTACCCTTTGCTTGGCCGTGCGTCCGGGGACAGAATTGGAGCTGTGCAAGCCAGCGAAAATACTTTTCGCGCCAAAACCTGTACGTAGGGGCATTTAGGAAGGGGGTGACTAAATTTTCCTTTTGACTTTTTCACAAAATGTAAGAAATTGGTTAAGTAAAAAATGTATGTACATATTTTTAAATATATTTACACACTTAATGGAACAATAAATTATTTTTAAAAATAAATAAAAATATATTTTGATTAGAAAAAAAATCAATGTTAATAACTATATTACAATTCTTCTACGTCCATAGATGGTTCATTATTTTTGGAATTACTATGTTTATTTTTCATGTGATATTGAAATCTGAAAGGAGAAAATAGAAAATAATTAAATAATTTATAAAAAAATCCTTATATAAAAAAAAAACGTTTTTCAAGTATGGCAATACTTTGGTGCTCTTTCAAAGCTGTGCTCACAGAGTTCGGAAGGGGAGAAAACATTTACAGAAGAAAATTTTGTGTACTGGAACTGTTATGTGCACATTCTGTCAAATGCTAGACATGTGCCCCTTTAGCTCAGTGGTAGAGCACTGGTCTCGTAAACCAGGGGTCGTGAGTTCAAACCTCACAGGGGGCAATCGCGCGAGGCAGTATTTTTTTATTAATAAAAATAAATTAAATTAAAAATTTTACAAGAAATACTTACGATTTTTTGCTATTGAAATTTACACCACATTCCTCACATTGGTAAACTTGTGGTTCGCTATGTTGCTGCTGCATATGTGCAGTTACAGAGGACTTTTTGGTATACGTTTTGTCACAAAGAGAACACTTGAAACGAATTCCTAAATGAGTTCCAAAATGGCGATCCAAATGACTTTTTTGCGTATACGAGCAATCACATTCACTGCACTTGTAGGGACGTTCTCCAGTGTGCGTGCGTTGGTGCAGAATGAGCTGGGATGGACGACTAAATCGTTTCGGACACTGTGGGCACTTTGTGTTCTTTCCTGAGTGCAGGGCTTGATGCGTATTCAGTACTGATCTTTGGGCAAATGATTTCCCACATTCCAAACATTTATAAGGCCTCTCCCCGGTGTGAATGAGGATATGTGCCTGTAGACATGCTCGCGTGACGAAGCGCTGGTCACAATGTTCGCAAACATGGTCCCGTTCGTTGGAGTGCATTTTAAGGTGATCTCGGTGTCTGTAGCGTGAAGCGAAACGTTTTGCTGTAATGAATATACTGGTTTATTAGATCAAATATATCGCTACTGAACTTCAGCACTTACGACAAATCGGACATTTGAATTTCTTGATCTTGGTGTGCACCAAACTGTGCTGTTTCAGTTTTTGCTGGGAAGAGAAGATTTTGCCGCAGTCATTGCACACAATCGCCTTGCAAGGTTTTATATTTTCATCAGGATGATGTAACATCATATGCTCTTGCAGGACTTCTATGTTTTCGCACAGTGTCTTGCAGTCCTTGCTAGCACAAATAAATTGCGGTTTGGTATTCAATGATTCACATTTCTCTTCGGTGTCATACGATAATGACTCTTCTATTATCTCTTCAGGCTCATGTTTAGATTTCTCAAGTTTTTCAATATTGTTATTACTAAAATTATGTTCTGTTTCATCACAAGTTTCCTCTAGAGTTTCTGTTGTATCTTCATCTTCAAAATCACTGAGGAATTCGGTAATTTGCTCAAATGCATCTTCACTTTCCTGTTCAATCGAATCCTGTGAACTTTCAGCTTCATGTGTTGGAGGTTTCTTCTCTATTTCATCCATAGAGTCCTGGTGTTTAGCGTCCTTTTCCTGTTTTAGTTGATGTCCCAGTAATTTTCGAATACGCTTATCCGCCAGTCGAGCCTTCTGCACAAACTCCTGCACGAATTCCAAGTCCACCACACATGGTCGGCACATCATCTGGGGCAGGTCATCATTTACGGTCGCTTGGAGCTGGGTGTGCTCATTGAAGACTTCCAAGAGTACGCTTCCTGATTGTAATTCACTGTCCAACGTAATAAATTCTCCATATGTGGCCGAGCAAATTCTGCAAGTTACAAAATCCAGTGATTTTGCACGTTTGTCCAGAAGAGAACTCATTTTTCTTTTCTAATAAATTTACAATAAACAATATTACAATTATTATTGTTTTATGGACCTAACAAAATAAATAAACAAAAAAACCCTACAAATGTTGTCCACTGTCAAACATTTTGACATTTACATTGCTTGCTGTCATAACAAAGTTCTTAACCAGGGTTGCCGAATGCACTTCAACCGAAGTGTTGCACTTCACTTTGGCCACTAATTTTATATATATATCGAGTGTGCATAAAAATCACTGAAAAATGAAAGAACCGAATCAAAGGAAATTTTAAAACTTCGTTACCAAAGGAAAGATTGCGCTTTTTTGTTAATATAATTGTTCTTCAAATGAATATATTAAAAATGTAACTACATATATATATTAAATATATATATATTAAATTTTTGTGGTTTATTTTTAAATTTCTTCACCTTTCCTGAATGACTGATTTGCCTCCCTGAAATTCAAAATTGAATAGTTTGTATTCGATTGATTTATTATTATTAGTTAGTTATTAATAATTAATTGTGGTGGTGAAATATATTTTTATAATAAAATAAAGAATTAATTTGTACTCCCATGCGGCGTGTAGCATTTATACATTACTAGTAATGCTAACCGCCGCTTGGAACCTTACTATATTTCTTAAAGCTAAATTAGGAGTCTGCTGCGAAAAATTAAGTGTTTCTAAAAAAGTGGAGTAGCGGAGTGTTTTGATCATAAGTGGAATACAACATTTCGATTGAAGTGACTTCGGCAACTCTGTTCACCAACAACATTCGTCCAAAAACTTAAATTCTTTCGCCTGAAATAAATCCAACAAAAAGTGTTTAAAATGGCGACCAATTCATCAAAAAGTTTATTAAATTGAAACATTTGACAATTTAATAAAAATAAAAACAATTTGAGTGTGTATATAAAGAAAAAAAACGTGAAATTCTCAAAATTTGGAAAACTGGTCGATAAAATCTAAAGAAGCAAAGAAGAAAAAACACACACATACAGCAGGGAGAAGTGTGTGTGGAAGTGAATATAAAGCAGAAAAGAATTCCGACGACTCGAAAGAAGAAGAAGAAGAAAGAGACTCGATGTGTTCATTGTTCTTCTGAGAAACACCCTGTCCAGCTGCATCGTAGTCGTCGTATGAAGTAAGATGGCACGCATACTGACCCTGTAAATATAAAATTTCATATTGTAGCTAGCTGTTCATCGGGAACATACATAGCGAATAATTAAATCATTAATTACTACAAACACGAACATTGGAAAGCGCAGGCTGTGCTATAGTTGCATACGACATAAACAGCAAGGATACGTAACGAAGGTGAAACATGCAACAAGAACCCAGTGAGGAAAGTTGGCTGGAAGAACAATGCCATCGCGAGATCAACGCCCAACACGATGAGTACGAGCGCGAGTACACTCGTCATCGGGACAGCTCCATGAGCACCGTCTGGGGAGCATTTCAGGACTCGGCCACAGCTGTGGCTCATCTATACAGAGGTTAGTGCAATGCTAATGTGTGTGGGCTTCAGGTATATTGAGGCGTGTGAATGGAATACTTAAAGGGTTGCGATTGTGAAATAGGTTCTCTATTTCTTCGTTTCGTTTTGTCATAATGAGTTTGGGTGTTTTATGAAACAGCATAATAAGCAGGATTGGAATTTGCATGCATACATCGGTACAACTTTTTGTATGACTCAGCAACTGGGCAGACTTGAAAATGCGCAATGGAGAAATATGGCTAGAAGAGATTCAAAGTTCTTCTTAGCTATGTGAAGCTTACATATTCACATCCACGCGTAGTCATATCCAAATTTGGATTGGAGGTGCGAGTGTGTTTCATGCACCAAAATAGAATTAATTAAAATCTGAAATAATACAGTAAAAATATGTCTTATGGTGATTTTTCACTACCACCTTTTTCGCAGCTACTGCTTTGTCTTGCTTCTCTAAGATAGAGCGTCTTTGTTGTTTTCATTGCATCATAGATGAAAAATGGGTTCAGGTTTTAAAAGAAAAAATTCCAAACCCCTCCATTATACATATCCAATGGGGAAAAGCCGTCTGGCACCTTGCCATTATCGAGATATCCTTTTTGCTTACATAATTTATAAAGAATACAAGTTTAGAAACAACTTCTGGCTGGCTAATATTATTTTATTCTATTCCTAATATATAATCAAAAGAATCCTGCATATGAAAAACTAACGCAGTTCCTTCACTCTATCCAACCATCTCTCTTATAATTGATTTTGCGTTGTTGCTTTGTACATTGTGCCTTTCCTCTCTCGTTCTCTCTCTTTGTCTCATTATCTTTCTCCTGCGCATTCAGAACTTATTTACGTACATAAATATGTTTGCTCGACTGTCTTGTATTCTTTCATTTTCGTATTCGGAGTCTTGTTTTTGTTTTTAGTTGTTTTTGATGCTGTTCATGCTATTTCAACATGCTTCTATCATTAATCAACATGTGAACATTACACCCTCAAATGTTCAGAATGAATGAAGAAGAATTGGTCAAAGAAGAATTCGGAAAACAGCTGTTTGAGGAAGGAAGGGTCGTCGAACGTAAAATCTTTATCTACTCATGGGGTTCAGTTTTTGTGGCTATTAGTTCCAATTCCTTTTGTAGAACTATGGCGAATGCTTGCGTGAACCTGAATTCGTAGAAAATTTTCCTTTTAATCTGTCCTTTCCTAGCAATTTTGTCCCTTTTCCCACTAGGGTTCAAAAGGTGCATCAAAAGGTAACAGGTAAAAAATACTCATATACATTTGATTACATAGCAAAAGGAACCCCATAAATATATACATTTTTTTCAATTTAAGATATTAGATATTAGTATCATGAATTAGTGTGCTGAATTATATATTTTTGTTTAAAAGATTGGCAATTAAAAGAATATCAATTTTTTAGAGCGGTCCTCCAATGTATATCCAGACACTGGCGCACTATGGCTTCCATTTCAGACCGCTGCCGGGACAGTGACCACTCTGTATAAAGGTCAGTACTTCGTAAAAAATGCTTTGCCGGACAAGTTTATACTATTCAATTCAATTACAGAGTCATGCGATGGCATTAAACGCACCAGCGACGCGGCTGTACACTGTGGGTACCAAAGACGCACACGCGAATTGGCTGATTGGGCTCGCAGTAAAAAGCGACGAATGATCCGTCGTGAGGATTTATTGGCATATTTAGCTGGGAAACCACCACCACCGTTGTCTGCATCGCATTCAAATCGGCGGTAAGTTGTCATATCACGGCGGGAATATAAACCAATTTACAAAAACCCAACTGAAAATAAAACAATTTCATTTCAGTTCGCCAAAGCCTGAGCATTCGCATACACACTCAAATCCAAGCCCTATTTTTCCACCTGTTACCACACATCCACCATCATCTACACATCAATCGGCTGGAACAAATGAGCCTGGTTCCGATTTGCATACATTTAAGGAAGCATTAGTCTTGAGACCACGGTATACTTTAATAGTTTAATATAAACTGAATACATTTAAGATGCTATATATTATTCTATTATTTGCAGTGGTCCGGAACTATTTGCTTTTGTTGCCAATGAAATTGCACGTCATTGTAAACGCCCAGCTAGCCCCATCGATGATAAAATGGATGTGTGTCATTACAGTAATAAACGACAGCGTTTTATGTAGAACTACATAAATACAAATCACAATTACAGTTGAAAGACTCTAAAACCTACCAACAACAAACAGAACTCTGCATTAATCATATAATTCATATGCATTTGAGTACACATAAACCAATAATAAAATATCTGTTCTTATCGTAATGGATATCTATAAATAAGAAAATTAACTATTATGAAATTATAACAGAAATATGCGAAAATTAAACAAGAAATGCTCTTAAAATATCCATGATACTATAACTATTCTACTCTACTCTGCTCTACTATCAAAAATATTTACCGGCTTTTAGTTTATTTCACATTGAATGTAACGGCATTTCAATAGATTAAATTTTACGCAAATTGATTTTATTTCGTCATTCTTCAATCAAATATGATTTCCGTCTATCTTTTTTTTATATTTTCCAAATATATGCATCCTTCGCTGTTGTACATACATAAGTAATATACTATATTTTTGTCTCAGTAAACGTATAAAATAAATTAACTAACCTAACCTAGGCAAAATAATGTTAATATTATTGAACAGGAAAGCAATCATTCTATTTTCTATAGAAGTTTATTTTTGAATACCAATTAGATGTTTATTGAATTGGAACTGTTTCCAATCTCTCCTATGCATTGTAAGATTTAAGTTGTGTAGCTGAAGGTCAAGACCTCAGTTATTGAGCTGTAATTCGATTAAGACATTGAAATCTAATGTATTTGATTAACTAACTCAATTAAGAAGCAACAAAAATTTGGTTAATTTCATTGAAATTTGAATATATTGTTAAGTTAATTTTCTTTTAATCATCGAAACCACTGTCACAAAATTAATGTGGTACTGTAAGCCATATATATTTTCAAACTTTTGTATATTTTGGAATACCATTTGTTTAAAAATACATATATATGTTTGTAAGCAAAATTTATTGGAAACATTGGAAATAAGTAAGCGTAATGCTGGAATTCACTTTTTATTTAATAAAAAACATGCGTTTAAAATTTGTATATTTATTAATTTTCTATCCCGGAATATTCATAACGAGAAACTAAAAACAAAATACAAATATATAGATAACAGTGTTCTAACTCCTGTGTTCAATCTTATCAGAGATAGAAGATGTTAACCTAAACTAAATATCTTTAACGATTTTATATTTGAGGCTAATGTTAACTTATTATAGTAATCGTAGGATTTTCATGATATCACTCCTTCAAAATCAAGGGCATAGTAACAAGCGGTTCATGTTGGCGAGGGTTGTCCGAATAAACCTCGTATGTTTTTGCGTTCAAATCAAAGACGCCCAAAGCGATGGTCTTCACATATTCATCGAGGGTTCCATCCTCGCGGAAGACACAATGCTTGCCGCCGCTGCAATCGCCCAACATGTGCAAGACGTCCTTTTTGGACTTTGGCGGTTTGTAGCTGTTGAATGTGTTCATGCGCGCGTAACTGGAAGCGGTCATGTGCTCGTTTTCCTCCTCCAATTTCATATGTTCATATCTGCGGATAAAACGATGCATACAATGTAGAAGGAAATGGAAGGAAGCATTATTATTATCTACTTATTGGTGTGGTAGTTATAACTCTCGAAAGGAATCTCTTTGATGCTCAGACGGGACTCGGTTTCATCGCCCAAAGCTGGAGCCATCTCAATGTTGTAACACATTTTGGAAGGCGAACTGAAACAATGCGAAAATATTAAGTATATTGACAGACATATGCTAAATCTCGTATAAAAACATACTTCAGGAAGGTCAAGTTTATGGAACACCCATCGCCTGCACCCACACCTGAGTCCCTCAGCACACGCACGGCCTGTTCGTAGTTCTCCGTGCTGAGCAGGGCTCTGGTGATGAAATGACGTGCTGAAAACCAAAGAGGAGAAATGCTTATAACATCTATGAGTTCGTCTTCGGGAGTTTCTTCAATTATTACGTGTCTTTCCGCTGCGCAAATACTCAGCGGCGAGGGTGTTGATGGAGAAGACCAAGCCGTGGTGATTGTGGCTCATCGTGTATCCTGGCAAATGGCCGGCGTAGCAGAGCGACATGAAGCGCTCCTCCTTCACGTTGTACTTGCCTTGGGGCGTTTCGTTGACAATGTGGGCCACCACGAAGTAGTAGTTGTTCAATGTCTCCGTCAGTGCATCCTCGGTGTGGGCCAAGATGCGCTAAGGGAATGTTTTAATCAAATTATTAATCTAAACAATGCACGAGTTTAAGGTGCAATCCTACATCGTCCTTGGTGTTGAGAACTATGGTCGAGCATCCGATCGGCTCCTTTTGGGCGACATCATTCTTGTGTTTTATGCTCTGCGGCGTTATCTCGTCCATGTGCAGGAGGAATAGCTGCAAGATGTGGAATGGAAAAGAGTTGCATTTGCGGTCTAAAGAAGATGACTCAATAAAGACAAATTGCAGCTGAATTGAAGTTTAGAAGATTCTACTGTGCAGAATCAGACAATCCGGAGTTAGAGGTCGTCTTTCACTAAATCACTTAAATGCAATTTTTGATCAAAGCTATTGTGCCATGTATGATCAGAACTAATGCTTCATCTACCGATATTAGTAGAATCTCGATCGGCTCATTATAATTAAGATCGATTTGTGGTAAATTGCATTGTTAATGGACTTCTTGTCTTGAACAAGAGCGGGGCCGGCTGTTTGAGCGATTGGGTGTCAATGTTATTGCCAATCGACTAGCCTATGGCGGTGTAGAAGTGTGTGTTAACCCTGAGTGCTATCATTGAATGATGGCTGATGGCTTCATTCGGCAGAGGCCATCTTTTGGGCATGTTGTGTTGCCAAAGCTGTCGTCACGTTGCGTGCAAAAACCATCGGCTAATTGATCAGAAGGTAGTTATTTAAGTGCAATAAAACAACTCATGCCACTGCGGCCACGCTGACTCAAGCGACACAAAGAGAACATGTGCAACTTAATCGCCGAATAGACCCCAGTGCACCCCAATATGGTCTATAATGTTAAAACAGTTGTTAAATCAAATTAGACGCTTGAGTGGCGAACTCGCTTGAGTTGGCTTGGCTTCGATGAAGGATGGATGGATGGAATGGATGGAAGGAATGGAATGGGTGAGTGCGTTAGTGAGTTGGTGAGTGAATGAGATGGCAACATTCAGCGGAAAACAAGGTAACAACTGACGTTGCAAGACGCCGCCACAGCAACAACAACACAACCACTAACCAAAACAACCATCACCCGGGTGCCAATGAATTGAAATCCAATATTAAATCGCACTCAAAGACAAAGAAGCCACGCAACGAGACGCTGTCGACGGGTGCCGGCCATAATCAGCCGTCCACTTGCATAATGAGTCTGAGCGTGTGCACTGGTATTGGTTCTAATTCGACGTAAGGCAAAACCTTAGAGGAATGCCAAACCGGGCCAATTAAAATCGTCGTCCTTCACGTCTGGCAATGAAAGAAATTTATTTAGTTTTTGCCGTTGTTGCCTTCGTGTCATTTTAGTATTGATTTTTAATTAACCATAAACTTGTCAGGGTTCTAATCCGACATGGGTTGGTTTGGATTTTACGCTCATGTGCGAAGGATCAATGTGTGGGCCAAGAGCACCGCCTGAGGGTTCTGCAACGAAGGCTTCAAGGTTTTTTAAAGTGCATTTGAAGGTGTGGGTTAAAACGCTCGGGGGTCCACACCGTGAACTCCCACTTGTAACCACGGCAAGTTTTTTTTAGCTTATTGTCAAGCGGATGGCGACAATCGTGATTGTGATCGCGGTGCCCATGGACCACCGACAATCGATGGCTTCCACCAATCCTAACTGAGTTGACATTGCTCATGGTCTCACACACGGATATGGACGTCAGAGTGGTTGCCAGGTGTTGACAACATGGTTAGCTCACGAGAACGAACAACAGCCGAAACAACAACAACAACAAGCCATCCGTGGTGCTCGGATTTGATTCGCCTCGAACATGGATAAAGCCACAGTTAATGGATTTTGTTACGCCTCTGTTAGTTCGCTGTTAAATCAATTGTAACTAATGTTGTCGTTATATTACAAAAACAATAACAATAACAACAGCCTACACAGTTATAATTACACTATTTCACGCTAATGAAGTGCTAATTGGTATTCGGCTTTAAAAATCATAATCTCGGAATATTAATTGCCGATATGCATGCATAATTATTTAGTTTAGCACATAATTCATCAATTGAAATTAATTTTATTTCCCAAATGGATTATCAACGATATCAAGGTTGAGATTAGACAGGTAGTTTTATTCTAGGGGAGGCTCACCTTGTGGAACTCGACCTGGGCACCATCCGCCACCCCCTCCAGCTCGCGGACGTACTGGGGGAACGAGTCCTTCACGCTGGCCAACGTCTCGTTGTAGACCTTTCCTGAAAATACAGAGACAGTGACGTCAAGCTCATTCGATGGCATTGAAATCCAGCGCAAAACAGAGGCCGATGTGAACCGATTGCTATTCGGTTCAAGGCGTTCGCTCTTCACTCACTTCCTTCTTCGGTGTGGTACAGCGGCAGGTAGGTGTCGGTGAGGGTTCCGCAGATTTGCAAGAAGTTCTTGATCATCGAGGCAAAAGTGCGGCCCTAGAAGACACAAAAACCACACAAGAAAACCATTAACAAAAAACCGCACATTTTCAGTCAATAAAAACTCTACAACAAAGTCAAAGTACGTTAAACCAATTCGGACCACCTATCGTTAGATCAGCAGATCAGCTTTTTTGTTGCTCTTTTCTTCTTTGGTTTTTGTTTTTTTTTTAGCCATATGTATTATGTTTCGTGCAGTAATCGAATCAATCACGAACTCTTTGTTGCTGGAGAGTTCTTGTGGCGACGATAAAACATTGTATGAAAAATTCATTCCCTCTGATCGCAGATCGAATTTGCATGCGAACATTTATTTCTTCTATTAATTAAGACTCCGAAGTTCGGGGAGAGCAAAAAAATAAGCTAAAATACTCCATTCGAAGTGGATTTATGTATTTCCTTAGAACCGTGACCGTTCACTTCGTCGCCATCGAGATCGAGATACGTCACGACATGTCGTGGCAGTCGCGTGGGCCATGAGAGCTAAACAATCGTCGAGCGGACAGTTGTCTGAGGAAGGCGTGGCCCTCCATTGGAGAAGGCGTCAATTAGTACCCGATAGTGTCGACAATCTCGCCGATTTCGTTATCTCGCTACAACAATGGGCGATCTGTGATCTGGCGGTCGCGTGGCGAAATATTCCAGGGGTCTCAAGAGCCTGTTGCGAAATTGATAAGCCGATGTTTATTTTGGTCTGATTTAATCTCCTTCTTAAGAATGAGTGGAAATGAAATGGTTTGGATTCCACTCATAGTCGCCGGTGGTTTCGTTGAACCTTTTTGTCATAAATTCTTGGCTGATTAACGACCGCAAAAGTAAAATTTGAATTTGAAACAACAAAATGGATGGGTTCAACATATCCGCACTTGTGGCTTCAAAGTGAACCACTCGAAAATATTCCAATCACTTGTCGGGATCTGACAAATTGTTCACACTGAGTAGGTGCGACATGTCATTGAGACGATAAATCATCGTTAAGACGATAATGAACCTACGACATTGATCAATTTCCAATATTTGTTGAAGGTACGATAGGTAAAAATATGTAATTATTTAAAATGTTAATAAAAGTAAGCAACCGTGTCCGTTTAATAAGAATTGCTGTATAATTTAAGAAATTGGCAATTAACGAATTCGGTATCAATTAACAAATTGTATAGAAATGCTCGAAAACACTGTCTGAGAATAGTGTTCTAGGTAAACAATAAATATATTTGTGTTGTAGACTCCAGACATCGTTGGGTAAATATTAATGCACGAATATTTATTTATAAATGTTAAGTAGAAGTCTTAATTCAAGATTTTATGAGGTTTCCATGAAGATCACAGAAGTAATTATGACGTTGTAAAATAGTAGTATGTAGTTTTGTTTCTGTATCACAAAACATTTGTAGAATTGTTTGCAACAAAAACAGCTGTAAACTAATTTTGCATATGATATCATACTGGAGGAGGGGAGTCGATAAAACATCACTACTTTGTCGTGTGTTAATTTCACTATTATGATTCTAGCTAAAACTTGTTTCGGTAATCTTGCCACTCAATCGACTTGATGATTAAAGATTTCAATTAAAAATCCCAGCAACAAGTATTAGAGTGCGTAGCGATTTATGCTGGCTGATTCAACTGTAAAAACCACATTTTAATTAATAATCTCTATGTTTTAGTTCAAAACCACGCACCAGGAAGAACTAACATTCACATTCAACTGCTGAAATGTTTAACGCTAATTTGGTTCGATTGGATACAATACTTTGTAAATAACATAACTTCGCTCGTTCCACACACATATGTCTATTTATGGAAAACGATTAGTTGTAAGGGGTTTCGACCTCCAAGGACTTTGGGGTCCTTCAACGAGGTTGCGTGCGACATGCGACGTCCACAGCTTGACCTAGTTTAAAGTATTTGGCCGTTGACTTTTGTTAGAAGAATGTTCATAGTTCAAACTGAGCAATATGGCAAGAGGATAATTCAAAGATTACCTCATGGGGCTTTCAGGATATTTAGGACAATTAATAAACTCATTTGAAGACTCACCATATCAAAGCCCACATCGTAATGCGATCCCTTGGTGTAGAGAATGGGAATCGCCTGGCGTCTTGGAATTTTCGCGCTCATTTCGAAGTCTGAAAGTAGAAAATGTTCATTGAAACACAAAATACCTACGTACTGAATATAGTATATTGTAATTTGTTTCGCTAGACTCAGATTAATGGTCGAGCACGATCTCGATGCGATTCTCACTTATCAGTGGAATCGCAAACACTGGAGTTCTGTGCACCGTGGGAGAAAAGTAGAACACAAACTTTGACTAAACTAGAGCAACTTGAATTTTTACTCGAAAACTAGTATATACGTGAATAGATAAGTCCCGAGAAGTTTTGTGAATTTCGACTTACGTTGAGAATACTAAGTAGCTTTTGAGTTTACGAAACTAAGTCGTTGATGGGTGGTTTGAGTGATTGGCGGAACCCGGATCGGTTTGTTCTAAAACGTTTCGCTGTAATTCTCCAACTAAATTGGTTAGAAAACCTCACCAACGAAGAGACTTCGCGTCGAGTCAAGTGGTTGCTTCGATCTGCGAGTGTATGGGTTTGTTTGTGTAAGAGAGGTTCTTAACAATCGACAATGTGTTGTTATTTTGATTGTTGTTTTTGTTATTCTTGCTGTTATTGCTGTTGTTGTTTTTGGTGATATGTTTTATCTGCTATTTCAGTTATATTACTGATATTGTCCTCATTTTTATCATTTTAATTTGCTGTTACGATTTTTTAATTATTATTATAAAATATATATATTTTTATTATCAAATTTTTTAATTGCTGTTCTCATTGCTGTAAGCTGTAATTGTTCTTAATTTGTCACAGTGATGAAAACCTGGAGAAAGGCTCATCATCTGGTGGTTAATGGAGGATTTTAGAGGATAATTGAGGAAGCTTATTCACCGGCTTCCCCACAGTGGACACAACAACTCGCTCCCATGGCAACCATGAACAGCAACAACAACAATACTACCAACAACAATAATACTAACTTGGCTACTACCACCACCTGCTAGTGTTATTATTATTGTTCGTCATCGTTGCCCAACAGTTTAGAATTGGTTCCGGATAACCTGGTATTGGATCTCTCGAAAGCTCCCGGTATCTCACCGCATGTGCTAATTTTTCTAATGACGCTGAACGCTCGTGTGAAGGGTTGTTGTTGGGTTACGAACGGCTGCATCATTTAGTCGGATAATGTTTTAATCAATGGACAATCATTTGCTGAGACGTAATATCGGTCCGAGTGTCGTCGTCGTCACATGCATGTAAGAGCTAATGTTTGGTAATCTCTTTTAAGCCGTTATCGTTCAGACGTTTATCGTAGGTCTGAAAGTATGGCCACCCTCTGGCCATACCGTCTGTCCGTCCATCCGTCTGTCCGCCCGTCCAAGTCGTGCTCGATCGGCAGACAAATCACCCCAGGCTAGGAATGAGAGATCACTTGCCATCGCTTGCATGCTCCATTAATGCTAAGCTTATTATTCATTCATATCAATTAAATTAAAACAAAGACAATAACGAACCTAATAAAAAACTAAAATCGCACGTGAAAAAAGTGAATATAATGTACAAAGGAAAAACTCGGCACGATCATCTTGTTTTTTATGTTCATTTATTGTTTGTTATTGTTATTATTTGTTTTTGTTATTATGTTGGTGAATACAATCGAAGAAGAACAAGCATTTCCGACCCTGAAATATTCGCCGTTATTTTATTTATAAGTAATTTAACATTTCGGCTAAAATCAAAATGTTATGTATTAATTAAATACTTTCATATGCCAACTCGATTTGCATAATAATAGACGGTGATTGTTTATATGTTACGTCGGCTCTGCGCTTTGAATCCAGTGGCGGGGCACGATTTCTTCGTCCTATATGAAAAAATTAAAAAAAAATTTATTAAAATTTGGTCATATACAATTCTTTAGAAATATATATACAATTCTTTAGAAATATATATACAATAGAAATCCACATCTTTTTTAATAATTAAATTTTTTGAAAAATTTTAATGATAGTTTATGTATAATAATAATTTGTTTGGCATTCAAAGCAATTTAATTTTTTTGAAAATCTAGTCGATCATTACAGAATATCTTGAAATTGGCAAATATTATTGATAAAATTTCATCAAATCTAAAAATTTTATCATTTCTTAAAATTTTATCAAATCTGAAGATTTCATAAAATCCGAAAATAAACATAAACAACCTGAAAAAGTATCAAAATGAGCATAATTAATTAAGAATTATAAAAAGATCGTTTATGTCCATTTATAACTCATTTACCATTGATGTTGAATGCTTCTGGTTTTACACCGAAAGTCTTTTTATATTGAACAATTGAATCGCCTTCAACAATAGATTGATGAGGGATTATTTATAGTCTAATGAGACGTTGATATGAGCTCATGGCCCGAAGCTCTTCTCTGGAAAGTTTGTCCATTAGCTTATACGCATTGTTCCGCCACTGCGATCACGGAGACGTCGATGATGATGATAATCCAATGAGTCGACGATGGATCGAACTAAGTGATGAACTAACAACGTTGAACTTTCCTCAACTTTCGTTTGACATGTTGCAACATTTCCATACAATTCGAAGACAATATCGAAATTAGACGACGTTTATCGGCTTGATTTTCGCCGCAAACCAATGGGAAGCCGGAAGCGGAAAGTGAGACATGGAAGGAAAGAGAGGGAAGTAGATTCGCCGGAGACATAAATAGAGGTGGAAATCTGTCGGCGAACACATATAAATCCCGGATTAGAGTAGTTCACGGTTTAATCAAATCTCGTTCACGCCGGGGCTAAAATGTGTTAATAACTGACCGGAGCAGACGAAAAAACCATACGACATAAAAGCGATACGACAAAAACTCAAAATAACAACACGACAAAGAGCCAGAAAACAATGAATTACTTAGTTTACATTGCAGTAAGTACCCGAGACAATTAACGATCACCATAAAAAACGAATAATGTTTAATAATAATTCAATTAATTTAATTTCCCGCAAGTGCTTTAATGTGATTTGGATGGGCCTCCAGTTGGCCCACAGTGAGCCCATTTTCAGCGGGGATGAGTTCGTACACATAAAGGTCCATGTGCCGCCAGAAGGTCAGCATCCAACGAAAACAAAAATCCATACCGTAGTTCGCAGTGCTGACCACTCATCGGTGCCTGTCATTCCAGTGCATCACCACAAGATCATCCATCACTACCACAAGCGCCGGCGTCCCGCCAAGAAGGGAGCGCCGGAGAAGCCGCAGACCTCGAGCAAACACCCCGACGACGTCTTGGAGAGCCTCCTGCTGGCCGAGGGCAAGAAGCACATCCACCTCGACGAGGACGAGGCGTCGCACCATGGCGACGATCACGATCGGGCTCCGGTCGAGACGTACGTGGTGAAGCACGAGCCGAAGCGACCCAAGTCGCACGTCAAGACCCTGAAGATCATCGAGGAGAAGGAGCCGGACTTCGGGCAGCACTTCCTTCGGGACGACGAGGACGAGGACATCGGTGGCGGAGGAGGCTACAGTTATGGGAAGAAGTCGCGGACCCGCACGGAGAGCATCAAAGTGGTCGACTCGAAGCCACCGCCTCCCAGTTTTCACCATCCTCATCATCATTCACTGCGACTCCAAGACTTCGGCTCCGACTCGCATTCGGAGACCGCCAAAGTCATCGAGTCGAAACGGCCGGCTTTTCAAAGTAATCATCATGAACATCATCATCACTCCTTCCAGGACGACGACTACGAGGCGAAGTCTCACATAGAAACTTACAAGATAATCGACTCCAAGAAGCGTCCGCACGCCACCGACGACGACAGCCAGAACGGTTATCGCTACGTGCCCAGTCACGGGCACGTAATCGAGAAGAAGCCGCCCATTCACCTCTACACGGAGAGTACCAACGACCACTACCTCCAGCCGCCCGTCGATGACTTCAAGGCCCAGTCGCATTCGCATTCGCTTGGCTCCAACGGTGATGGCGGCGGCTACACGAGGTACACCGATCACCATTCGCCACTCGGGTCGTCGTCGTCGAAGACAGTCGACGAGGGAGCGGGGGGCTATCGCTACACAAGGCCCGCCAAGCCCTCCTCATCCTCATCTACCCACAACTACATCTACGAGCATCGTCTGAAGAACTCCAGGGTACCGAACGAGGCCGACTACAGTCGCAACGAGGACATTGGCGCAGGCGGCTACCATGGGAGTGAAGCAGGTGCTGGAACTGATGGATATGGTCACAATGAGATCGTCTACAACCACAACGAAGACTTGCATTCGTACCGCCCCGAGTCGACTTCGAACTACCCGAGCCACCCGCAGTACAGCGCCGAGGAGTCGCACGGGCGGCAGCAGGACGCGAGGAGCCAGGACAGCTATCTGTCCGCCCATAGAGACTACTCGGGCGAGAGTGGCGAGAAGTATCGCAGCTACTTGCCTCCCACCGCATACCTTCCGCCGTCTGGGTCGGACCAAACGATCGGCGTCTCGCGCTCCACCAGCCAGCGGGGAGTCATCGATTGGCCAGGGGCAGGGGGGGACGAGGGGCGGTTCAGCGTGACCGAGACCTACTCGGGCGGCGACAGCTACAGCGCCACCCACGTCCAGGGGGTGGGGAGCGGAGGCTACCGCTATGCGTAGTCGTGGAGCCTTCATCGTTCCCCTTACCCCAAGCACCTCATTCGCTATTTATTGCATTCGCAAGTCATCGATTATCTTTAAGAAAATGCATTCAAACACTTAGATTTACAGCAGCAATCGCCCCATAGGATGTCTGTATAGTCAATTCATATCGCTTTGATCGATGTCCGATACTCACCCATATCCGATCCGATGGTTGCGCCCTCTAGTACTCGAGTAGTCTTTTTAATATCCTAATGAGGTGGAGCAGATTTTATCGTCATTCTCGGTGAAGGTGACTAATTGGCCAAGCCTCCGACGTTGGGGCCTCAACATCGATGCAGCAGGAGCGGTCGAGCTATAAATCGTGGCCGATGCGATCCGAATGCGTTGACAGCATTGGGAGCGACGTCACGTACCAGTCGGGGTTCGGTCGTTTGTCCCAACGTCTGCCAGACAGCGCCAGAGACTTCATTGAGGTTCTTCAGTGGATTCTCTTTATGACCTCGTCTTGATCTGCAGCGCACGCTATTTAATCACTAAACAAATAATAATTCATATGCAATAAAAACAAATAAGTTTTTATATTTTCTGCGTGTTTTTCAAATTTCTGAGTTTTTATTGGATTTTTTTAATTGTTGGAATTTATTGAAAGTTTGGATGTTTTTAAATTGTGAACTTTTTTAAGTTTTTTTTTAATTTTGTATTTTTTTTTTTAATTGAAACATTTTTTTGAATATTTAATTTTTTTTTTTAAATTCTAATCCGGAAACATGTACATTTTTTAGATTTTTGAAACAATGCAAGTTTTTTTAATTTCTTGAAATTATAGAATTAGAATAGATGGCGCCAACAGTTGTCGACTTACTTCCGATTCCTTGGCTACTTCTATGCGATCTTCGCAACCGAAGTCTTAATGCAGGTGCTGCGACGATGCCTCGCACCACCTGAATCTCTTCTGGGCCATGTTCTCGCCCTACATTGCGATGGTCCGTTTGCGGCACATGCAGTACATCCTCTACATGGTGTGCATCCGCCTCCAGAAGCAGCAGTTGGAGCGTGAACTTCGCCTCCTCGCCGACTACACGAACTTCGCCGAAAGCATTGTAGCCTTCGAGGGATTCGAGAAGTTCATTCCTTGAAAGCTGCTCCACTTGAAGCGCGATGTTCTGGAAGCCTTTGGCTTCTCCATACCCGCTGTCCTGCTAATGCAGTACATCCGGGTCTTGGTCGACACATACTTCATTTTCTACAACCAATACAACGACGTGGACGGTCTGGGTAAAAGCCTAAGGTGACAAACTATCGGATGTGTGGAGTTCATGAAGCGCTTGGGGAAACCGCCATCGGGTTTTTCTTATCGTCACATGTGGTTTTTTTGAATAGTTCACACCGGGTTCAACGACTGCTTCCATAGTTTGTTATGGGTCGACTGGATATAGGCAATGCCATCGATTAGAGCTCATTGTTGGAGCCCGTCTCTAGGGGGACGGCGAGTCCTGATCAATCAGAAAATTTAATTAACGAATTATAAAGATCTAATATCAATCGAGCCCTATTCAAGGCACTTCGACTGTTGCAGTCGATTTCAGGCGTGGTTCCAGTCGAGTGCATCCGCCATGTCCATTCCGACGTCGTGCCTCGTCCGTTGGCACTGCCATGTGTTCCGCTTGTTCGGTTTCCTGCCCATATCCTTTCGACGCGTCAACAGAACGACTCGTGTGGTGGAGCGCCTCTGGGCACTGTGGTCACTTGTGATTTTTGTAATATTCAAAACCATGACGATTGTCTCGTTCGTTCACACCGAAACCTTCCTCTATTCGGCGGATGGTTTTGGGCTCTTCGTCGATAGCATCAAACTCGTGGCCTTCTCTGTGACCTTGTACATAACATTGTGTGAAACCATGTTACAGCGGAGCCAATTGAAGAGATTCTGGATCCTGTATGCGACATTGGCAAATTATCGCGGGGTTCCCGAGTGGTCGCTCGGCCAACAAATACGCGAATATCGACTCTTTCTCGCTCTCTTCTATGCCTCCATCATATGCAATGGAATCTGCGTGGTGTATTTCTTCTTCAATATTCCTCCAAACGGCACCCTGGCTATCAAATATTGGTCGATCGTGATGCCGTTTATATATGTTCTGAGCTTTCGTAACCTCAGCTATGTGTTCTACATGGAGCTGGTGCGAAAGGAGTTGGAGCATTTGGCCCAGGAACTGGGTCTACTCGTCATCTACACGGAGTTCAGTCGGGAGCGTCAAGCTTTTCGATATTTTGACGAATTCATTGTGAAAGCTATGGTCGAGAAGCAGGCGATCTATATGCGAATCTATGCAATGGTAGAGTATTTCAAGGGCTCTTCGAGCTACTCCATGGTCTCAAGTTATTTGCAGAGCTATATTCGCATAGTGGTCGACTTCTATTGGATCGTCTGGGCTATTAGTAGTAATTTTTCAAATATAAGTATTTTGTTAAGATGTATGGTAGATTTTTCATAAGATAATTTTACATTGCAGAACGAATTCTATTGTTACCGGCCCTCTTCGAGATCCCGATGATGCTGATGGTCGCGATGAACTGCATGAATGCGGTGAGTTCCGATGAAGATCTTGAGTCAATTTCTTGATAGGCCTTTACATCCCCTCAGGTCAAGTACATAACACTTCAATTGCACAGCATCAAACACAGTCCGGACAACGTTCGACTCGCCACCCAGGTATAACTGATCCATACGTCCAGAACTCACTTTCACTTCTCACAATTTCGACAGATACAAAACTTCTCGCTGCAAATTCTTCATCAACAAATTCGAATAGATGCCTTCGGCATCACCGTCATGGATGGCTACATGTTGACAAAGGTGTACTAATCAAATCCCGAATGCATTCCCAACTATATTTTTATATGTGCTTTTAGGTAATTGGCTCCATCACAACCTACATGATATTCTTCATACAGTTCATACCGAAGTTTCAGAAGCTCTAAGTAGACGATTTATAAGTATTTTTATTACAAATTTATTGCAAAATATATCGAGCTGGGTTATAATTACAAAACGATTTTGAGGACAATTCGAAAAATCGTTTGTATATATAATAAAAACGTTCACTAGAACAAAGTGAAAATTAATGATAAAAATTCATTATTAGTTTATGAAAACCCTTTCTTTTGTTTATTGGTTTTTGACCTGTGGTAAAGAAAATATTGTAAATTGAATACGATTGGAAGGTGACGTGGAAGACTAGATGAAAGGTCCATGAAATATGGAAAGTAATGCATTGTAGAGCTGAGTTGATTTATGTTAATGCGAGAAACAGATAGAAAGAAAAGAAAGTGAAATCGCAAATATATTTTTTTGGAAATTCCAATTTAAATGTAATCATCATATAAAGAATAGTATAATTTTTATTTCATATAAATGAGATATTTTGGGTTTTGTTGGCACCGGAATATTTTAGATAATACAACCTCAAGCACCTCATTGACTATTTATTGCATTCGCAAGTCATCATGATTCTCTTTAAGAAATTCAGTCAAACACTTAGATTTATAGTAGCGATAGATCTGATGGATGTCTGTTTAGTCAATGTATGACCCATATCCGATCGGATGGTTGTGCCCTCAAATACTCGAGTAGCCTTTTTAATTTCCTAATGGGGTGGAGCAGATTTTATCGTCGGTCTCGGTGAAGGTGAATAATTGGCCAAGCCTCCGACGTTGGGGCCTCAACATCGATGCAGCAGGAGCGGTCGAGCTATAAATCGTGGCCGATGCGATCCGAATGCGTTGACAGCATTGGGAGCGACGTCACGTACCAGTCGGGGTTCGGTCGTTTGTCCCAACGTCTGTCAAACAGCGCCAGAGACTTCATTGAGGTTCTTCAGTGGATTCTCTTTATGACCTCGTCTCGATCTGCATCGCACGCTATTTATTCATGAAATAAATAATAAACATATGTACGAGAAATATCGTATTTTTTGAATTCTCCAGTTATTTTGCATTTTTTTTTTAATTTAAATATTTTTTGAACTATAGACTTTTATAAAATTTTTTGAATTTAGTTTTGATATTTTAGGTTTTATATTTTTTTCTAAATTTTGTTTTTTCTTTGGTTTTTGAGTTTTTCTGGAAATCTGTAATTTTATGAAATTTTGTAACATTTTTTGAAAATTTGCAATTTTAGATTTTTTTAAAAAATAATCCAACGTTTTTAAAGTCTGCATTTTTTATGAAACATTTCAAAATTTTTAAAAAATTAAAATTTTTTAAAATTTTTGAATATTTTCGAATTGGTTTAGGCTTATGGATTTTTTTTTTAAATTTTTGAAATTTTCTGAATTTTCTGAATTTTTTGAATTTTGAAAATTTCTGAAAATACCTAAGAAATACTGCAGCCGCTCCTGCTCATCGCCTGGTGTCCAGGGATGTCCTGACTCGTTGGGCCAACCGTCGTCGTTCAGTTGTTCGTTGACTTGCACCGCCGACATGAGGTCGTCGTCGCTGGAGCCGTTGTTGCGCTTTCACCTCAGGCTCTTCCAGTGCTTTGGCATTCAGTCCTTTCCGCAGACCAGCAGGACATCGCATCGCTTATGGACAGCCTGGACCTTCGTCATGCTGGCCGGCTTCTCCGCCCTCACCTTGCACACGTACGTCAGTGACGACGACTACCTGTACCGCGGCGATCGGTTCGGCTACTTCAACAACATCGTCAAGGTCGCCGTTTCCCAACTGGCGCTGACCATCGCCTTCGTGGAGACCATCGTCAGACGCCGTGAGGTGTTGGATTTTTGGGTGCAGTACGCCATGTGTAAGAGAACAGAGGAAGGGCAAGGACAGGGGGAAGAACAAGGTCATGGGCCGTTCACGTGGCGTCAACAGTGCTCGACCTACTTCCGATTCCTTGGGTACTTCTATGCGATCTTCGCAGCCGAAGCCTTTCTTCAGACGCTGTTCTTTGGCATCACGGGCAATGAAGTCTCGCACCACCTGAATCTCTTCTGGTCCATGTTCTCGCCCTACATTGCGATGGTCCGTTTGCGGCACATGCAGTACATCCTCTACATGGAGTGCATCCGCCTCCAGCTGCAGCAGTTGGAGCGTGAACTTCGCCTCCTCGCCGACTACACGAACTTCGCCGAACGCATTGTAGCCTTCGAGGGATTCGAGGAGTTCATTCGCCGGAAGCTGCTCCACTTGCAGCGCGATTACGACCGTATCTACGACATGTTCTGGAATTATCATCAGGCCTTTAGTTTCTCCATCCCCGCTGTCCTGCTGATGCAGTACATCCGGATCTTGGTCGACACATACTTCATTTTCTACTACCAATACCGAGATGTGAATGGGCTGGTAAAGGACCTAGGTAAACGATCTATCGGTTGTGGGGAGCTCATTAAGGAAACCGTCGCCATCGGTGGTTTTTTCCTATCGTCACTTGTGGTTTTTTGAATGCGGGTTCAACGCATGTTTTCATAGTTTGTCATGGGTCGCCTCGACATAAGCAATGCCATCGATTAGAGCTGATTGTTGGAGCCCGTCTCTAGAGGGACGGCGAGTCCTGATCAATCAGAAAATTTAATTAACGAATTATAAAGATCTAATATCAATCGAGCCCTATTCAAGGCACTTCGACTATTGCAGTCGATTTCAGGCGTGGTTCCAGTCGAGTGCATCCGCCATGTCCATTCCCATATCGTGCCTCGTCCGTTGGCACTGCCATGTGTTCCGCTTGTTCGGTTTCCTGCCCATATCCTTTCGTCGCGGCTGCAGTACGGCTCGTGTGGTGGAGCGCCTCTGGGCACTGTGGTCACTTGTGATTTTTGTAATATTCAAAACCATGACGATTGTCTCGTTCGTTCACACCGAAACCTTCCTCTATTCGGCGGATGGTTTTGGGCTCTTCGTCGATAGCATCAAACTCGTGGCCTTCTCTGTGACCTTGTACATAACATTGTGTGAAACCATGTTACAGCGGAGCCAATTGAAGAGATTCTGGATCCTGTATGCGACATTGGCAAATTATCGCGGGGTTCCCGAGTGGTCGCTCGGCCAACAAATACGCGAATATCGACTCTTTCTCGCTCTCTTCTATGCCTCCATCATATGCAATGGAATCTGCGTGGTGTATTTCTTCTTCAATATTCCTCCAAGCGGCACCCTGGCTATCAAATATTGGTCGATCGTGATGCCGTTTATGTATGTTCTGAGCTTTCGTAACCTCAGCTATGTGTTCTACATGGAGCTGGTGCGAAAGGAGTTGGAGCATTTGGCCCAGGAACTGGGTCTACTCGTCATCTACACGGAGTTCAGTCGGGAGCGTCAAGCTTTTCGATATTTTGACGAATTCATTGTGAAAGCTATGGTCGAGAAGCAGGCGATCTATATGCGAATCTATGCAATGGTAGAGTATTTCAAGGGCTCTTCGAGCTACTCCATGGTCTCAAGTTATTTGCAGAGCTATATTCGCATAGTGGTCGACTTCTATTGGATCGTCTGGGCTATTAGTAGTAATTTTTCAAATATAAGTATTTTGTTAAGATGTATGGTAGATTTTTCATAAGATAATTTTACATTGCAGAACGAATTCTATTGTTACCGGCCCTCTTCGAGATCCCGATGATGCTGATGGTCGCGATGAACTGCATGAATGCGGTGAGTTCCGATGAAGATCTTGAGTCAATTTCTTGATAGGCCTTTACATCCCCTCAGGTCAAGTACATAACACTTCAATTGCACAGCATCAAACACAGTCCGGACAACGTTCGACTCTCCACCCAGGTATAACTGATCCATACGTCCAGAACTCACTTTCACTTCTCACAATTTCGACAGATACAAAACTTCTCGCTGCAAATTCTTCATCAGCAAATTCGTAATAGATGCCTTCGGCATCACCGTCATGGATGGCTACATGTTGACAAAGGTGTACTAATCAAATCCCGAATGCATTCCCAACTATATTTTTATATGTGCTTTTAGGTAATTGGCTCCATCACAACCTACATGATATTCTTCATACAGTTCATACCGAAGTTTCAGAAGCTCTAAGTAGACGATTTATAAGTATTTTTATTACAAATTTATTGCAAAATATATCGAGCATCCAGTCTACAAAATTAAAGCTGGGTTATAATTACAAAACGATTTTGAGGACAATTCGAAAAATCGTTTGTATATATAATTAAAACGTTCACTAGAACAAAGGGGAAAATTAATACTAAAAGTGGTTTATTAATTTATGAAGACCCGTTTTTTTTTCTTCTTTTGTTTATAGGTTTTTTGTATAAGGTAAAGAAAATATATATTTACGATAACTAATATTAGTACTTCTAGAAGCAGCTCTATAAGCTATAGGTTTAACAGCAAATTTCATTTGGTGTAAAAAGTTTATACCGATTGCTTACAAATTTCTTTATATAAGTGGAAAGTTGGTGCCCTTGGTTGAATGCGATTGGAAGGTGACTTGAAAGAGTAGATGAAAGGTGATGCAGCCATGAGTGGAAAATTTATAAAAGATGGAAAGTAATGCATGGTAGAGCTGAGTTGATTTGTTTTAATGCGAGAAAAAGCTAGAAAGAAAAAAAAGTATATCGCAATTATTTTTTCGGAAATTACAATTTTAATGTAATCAAAAAATAAGGAATAGATTCGTTGTTATTTCATATAAATGATATACTTTGGGTTTTCTTGGCACCGGAATATTTTAGACAATACAACTTTAGCGTCAAAATACCACTTATGAAAACATTTTTTTTGAAAAAGTTGAGCTTATAACTATAAATTTGTATGTTTTCAATTTATACCTCATCAGTCGCCCTCACAACGCTGTCGCCCAATATTAAAACCACCGTATTACATCGAAAATAACTGAAAGGTCGTGTAGAACCCTGCAAGTTTTAGTCGTATTCATGACTCGATTCACGCTTCGTCATCAAATTCTCACGCTCCTCGTCGTTGCCTTCGATTATGGTCGTGGTCGGAGGTGGTGCATTCCGATTAAGTGCTTTCGTGCGATGCAAGCCCTCGGTGAGACCGGATTCGGTCAGGACCTCAACTTCATCGTCGTCTGGATCTTCATCGCCTACCGCAAAGTAGGGATGCGACGGAGCGGGTCGGAACTTGTACCCCGTGAGTACAAAGAACACATAAGTGGCCATTTCACGGAACATCTCATCCAGCCAGGCGTATTGGAAGGCGACTGTCATCTTGAGCAAATATACAATGATGCGTGTAAAATATATGTAGCACACGATCATGATGTAAAACTGGCGGAACAGCTTCAGTTTGCGTAAGTTAATGGCTGCTTTGCCATCGGTGGCAGACGCTTCGTGCAAATGTCGAATGGACCATACGATTGGGAAGAGAATGGCACCGCAACAGAGCAAATCGACAAAGATGAATATATTACGCCATGTGCGGAATTCTACATCACTTTCCTCCGATTCGTCGATGATAATTTCTGCAACATTTGCCAGAACCTAAAGTGAGGTATATTTTATTGAATAAATACTATTTCAGAAAAATATTTATGACAAACCTGCAGTGGAATCACGATCATGAAGATCTTTTTGTCTTTGTCGGAGAGAATGTGTTTGATGAATGTCCAACCTGTGCCGATAAGAACAATCGTAATGAAAAGAACGGCTCCTTTCAATCTATTGGAACATTACAAATTTAATTACTGTTTTATAATATTTATGATGATATAACTTACAAATGAGCGATATAATATAGGATCGCCCAAGCCTCCACATGTTCGCCAAGTATTTCAATAAAGTGATAGTTAATGGAATGGAACATTAAGGAAAGAGATTTCAAGAAGACCAAAACAGCCATGATATAATGGATTTTATAAACAGTGTTTCTGAAAAATCAAATATTAGAAAGTCAGATAGTATTTTTTCTTCGCAATACTCACTTGCTCTTCTTGAGAATAAACACCCAGAATAAGCCAGAAAGGAAGAACAGCAGACTCATCATGAAGTACAAGGCGGGTAGGGGCATCTCACCAGCCGAGAGGAAATTTCCATTGTTGTTCTCCTCTATATCAACCTAAAACAAATATTCAATGTTATTATAATGAATCATTATATTCACAATTCATTAAGTTACGTCGAAAGAGACTTCTTTCTGTTGTCTGTAATTTGGGCAGGCATGGAAATACAGATTGTAGAGACCTTCGTCGTGAAGAGAAGAAACTAGCATAGAGAACTGAAAATATTTTTTTAATTATTTGCTTATTAAAAATAAATTGAAAAGTTGATGGCTACTCACCGACATGTTATAATAAACTTTGCCTTTAACAACCGTCCTTGTCAGTGGTAAAATGTAATTGTTGCATATCATATTATGCGTATTCTCCATCGGTGCTGGTAGCTCTTCCACTGGAGCGGGCTGAAATTTAGGAACAACGGGATCAGCAACAGGTGCAGCTACCGAGGGCTGATTCTTCTGCAGGGCAGGCTGCTCGGAAACTTTGGCAGCAGACTGAGGTTGCGATGGGGAAGGTTTGGCAGGAGCCAGTGATTGTGACGGAGAAATTTTAGGCTCTTCAAAAGAATCGTCTTCGTCGGCGTAGTCTTCTTCGTGTGGGGCGATGTCGCGTCGTTTACGACGCTGCATGAACAATGAGGAGTCGCTGACTTTGGCGAATGATTGGCGCTTGCCACGGAACATGGGGAACATGGCGCGATTCTTGTAAATTTGTTGGTTCTTCCATTCGGGTGAACATTGAACTTTAACGCTATGTCAAAGATAAAATTAGATAATAATAGATTTTATCTATGATGGAAGAAAGACAAGCGATAATTACTTCAAATTCTTGAGATCCAAAAGGAAGAATAGTATCGGCCCACTGCGTTGTATCACTGATGGCTCCTCCAAAATACACTTGTTTTGGTGTGAATCGAGGTAGGGGTTCATCTGATCGATAGTAGTTTTGTCCAATGAGAGACCGAACTGGAAAGTCAATAAAATTGAAACTCAATAAAATAAATCGTCAAAGGTAGGAGAGAAATTGACGAACCAAGTCATTCGCTTGCTCATCGCTGATGGTCAGTTTGCTGAGTTTCACATCCAGGTGTCCGCCAATATAGAAGCCAAACGTGCTGAGGGCAATGTACGGTCGAATATCGTCCTGCGGAAGGAAAATTGGGGGGCAATTACGTGGATCATTTACGAAATGTACGCAGCTCATTGATTACTCACCCGCACTTCCAGGTGATGTTTGCGTGCATCGACGACATGAATGCGCGTCGACAAGTGCGCGAGGATAAATAGAAAAACAAATATTGATTTGCAGAAAAACCTATTTGTAGCCCTTGTCTTCTTGGCCAACGGAACCGCTGACGACGACACCGAATTGCTTCGCATCTTGGTGCCTTCGTTTCACGTCGTTCTCTGCGGAAACACGACTTCAATCCAAAGTCTACTGTTTTGTCGCTGCCTTTATCTATTTCACTGGTGTGGAATTGAAAAAAATCTGCAGCAAATTATTAATTAATTAAAAGTTTTTCCAGCTCGAGTGTTTCACGTAGCGGCTGAACTGACGTTCAGTTTGTCATGACTAATTTTGACAGTTGTCTCGCACACATTCTCATGAATAGCAGGGATGTCGCTTCGAATTTTTTGAGCGAAGTGTAAAAGTGAAGTGTTGTGAAGTGATAAAATTTTATAAACTTTAATTTCATAAAAAGGAACAAAATTTCGTATTTACGTTTCACATTAGCCCTCATATATATTATTGAATTACATATTTTCAATTTTAAAATGTGTGAAACAGGAGAGATGTGAATTTGAGGAAGTGTGTTTCAAAAAAGTGGAGTGGCGTAGTGTTTTGATCAAAAGTGGAGTGAAACACTTCGATTGAAGTGACTTCGACAACCCTGTTGGGAATTTTTGTCTAGCAAAGACACGAACCCATCGAGTTTGAGAATAAAGCGAGTGCAGGAACCACCGGAAATAGTCCGATAGAGTTACCAAGGATTATTTTTCATATAATAAACATTTATATCGCATTTGCAGTTTTTTTTTAAATTTATTATTATCATAACCCACTAGCATTCTTCTATCGGAATGCACCTCTGTCGGGAGTCGCGCGCGAATCCATCGCGGCAATAGCATCCGGATGGTGGTAGCACGTAGACCTTGAAGCATCGGGCGAGGAGGGCGTCGCATCGACGATCGCAATGGGGTCCCGGGTCCCTGAATATTTCGTTGGGGGAGCCTGTACATGGCCGGCCACCACCATCAGCTGTGCGGATTAAGAAACAAGCGTGAGGGAGAAAATGCAATGAGGTGTGAAAAATTACCGCTAACTCCAGTTATCGCCAAGAGAGCGCACATGGCCGCCATCGCCACGACAGGGATCTGAGTTCTCGCCATTTTTATCACCAGTCGACGCTAAATGCTACAAAGTCAGCTGCCTTTTATATGGCTGAAACAAGCTCAAGCAGCTCTTTCCATCGATTTCCATTATATGTTTAAAATGAAAAAAATCTGTTTAATTTTTTTGCGAAAAAAATTTTTTCAGAACAAGGTTTGAATTGTCTTTTGATTTTAAAAGATGTTCGTACAATAGCTGAATGTTCACTTGGAAAGATTTATCGTTATTGAAATGAAAGAGGGAAATTGTAATAATTGACTTTCTGGAACTCAATTTAAAGGCCTCGTGAAACAAAGCACGAAAACAGAAGTTTGGTGTTCTTTCGAACCGATATAAAATATTGCAAGGCTTCGGCTACCTTCAGAAAGCTTCGATCAAAGGCAACGAAATGAGGAGTTCGTCCAGGTGTCTGATCGTTTTTGTCTGCGTATTCGTGGCCGTGACCAACGCATGTGAGTTGCAATCTTTAAAATGATTAGATCAATGTTCAATATTCTTCTCTTTATTTTCGGTATCATGACTGAATTCTTGATTTTTCTCTCTCTCTCTCTCTTTCGTCTAGATCTACGTTGTCACAACAGCCGACTTGAGACTGTCGTCCACGCCCACCGCGTCTGCGAGTTGGTCTGCGGGAGTCGGGCGGGAGAGAAACCGCAGGAGCGATGCGTCTCGTTCATGGTTCCGCAGTCACGTTGCGTCTGTAAACCAGGGTTGGCCTGTCGCGACCTGGTGACCGGGTGGTGTCAACTCATAGCAAGAGGAGGGGGTGGGGCAGGGGGAGGCTCGGGAGGGTGCGATTAGGAGGGAAATGATTGCGTTTAAATAAATAAATAAATAAATAACAAATGGAAATGGAAGAAATATGTACAAATGAAGAATTGTAAATAAAAATATTGAAATAAAAAAATGCAAATAGACAAAAGCAAACAAAAAATTAAAATAAAGAAATTCAAGTAATAAATGCATTTGTAGTTCATCTTTTGAAGTAAATCCAAGGTGTTGACGATATCGAATCAAGGTAAAGAACGGGCAGATCAAGGACTTCACCTCAAAGTCTTGGTAATAATGTGGTAAAATACTTAATAGTAATAAAAAATATAATATAAAATATTAATAAATAAATCATTTTCAAATTAACTTAATAATATTGAAATAAATAAATAAATATTATTAAAAATAGATGTTAAAAAATATTTAATTATTTAAATAGCAAAACCTACATATGTTACTTATTTATTAATTCAAAGCTTTTTGGCCTTTATTTCAGTATCTCAAGGTATATCTTACAAGAACATTGTATCAAGGAATTTATTTAAAAAAATGTATATCAAGGAATTTATTTCGTATCACGGAATTTATTTCAAGGACTTTATATCAAGGAATTTGTTTTTATTTTTTGTTATTTTTTCAAGAACTTTGTATCGAGGCATTTTTTCAAGAACATTGCAATAATGCTTTAATATGATAAAAAGGTATTTAATTCAAGAACTCAATATCAGAGTTTCAATAGGATTTCGTTTGTGGGTTTCACACAGCGACCTCGGCAGTCTCTACAGAATCCTCTCTCACACACACACCTTCGCTCCATTACCGAGTAGCAGACGCTCGGCTCCCCCGAACAGGAGTTCTCGCAGTCGCCTCGCTCCGGCGCAATCGGTCGCTCATTCGGGAAACAGTCGTTTTCTGGAAGGGAACATTTTTTAACGAAATATTTTCGAATTTTATAGAGAAAGAATTTGAAAAAGAAGAATGGTCCTTCACGATCGTACTGCATTCGTCCTGTGGGACGCATTGTTGGCTGAGGTTACGTGCGAATCCAGGGCGACAGTAGCAGCCGGCACTTCCGCTTCCGGTGAGGATGGGGCATCGACGATCCAGGTCCTGGCAGTTGACGTCACAGGCCGGCGAGACGGAGGCATTGTAGAAGATCTCATTGGAAGGACAAGAGGCTGGAATGATGAAGGAAGAGAGGGTGGAAGAGGGAGAATGTGAGAGAGAGATAGAAAACACGACTCACCCAACGTCGGACTTTCAGTCGCAAAAGCCATCGGCAGAACCGAGAGCAGCATCAGAAGCGGGAACATCTTCTTCCAGTCCTCTGGGTGGCGAATGGAATTTTACGAATTTCTCGACGTCGACACCTGCATTTAAGAAGCTTCAGAACCTCCGGCGACGTGCTTCGGGTTCCCTTCCGGTTGCTGGGGGGTGAAAAGACAATTAAAGAACGTAGTGCGAAGCAGGTGGAAATGGAATTGCTTGAATATTTATTTACCTTTTGCGCTTTTATCGGTCGTTGGCAACACGAAATTGCTGAAAGGTCATTAGCTCCCGTAGATCTGTCTGTCTGTTTATCAGTCTGCTTATCTGCCTGTCGATTTCCCTGTCTGTCTCTCTGTCTGTTCATCGACAGCGATGGAGGTCGTTAAGCAACGGCTGTTGTATTGTTCTCTAGTATGTAAACAATAAATGATGAAGCAACGTGGATACCAGCCTAAAATAACAACAAAAACAACAATAACAATTGGGAATATTTCATCATATCCTATATAATGACATGTTTATATACGTATATACTATATGATGAACAGACCATTCGTTCCATCCGGCAGATGGTGTTCGACGAGAGAAACAATCGATTGACATATGGAAATCTCTTGCCCTCATTCCACCTCCCATTTCTTCTCTTTCTCTTTTCTACTGTCCTTTTTCTCTCCTCCTCTGCCAACGAATTTCTTCAATTTCGAATTTAATGCCTTCGAAGGATCCTTTGAACTTTCTCTCTCTCTCTCTTTCTGTCACTGTCAGTGTCAGTGTCAGATTTTTTGTTGCTTATCCTTAGGAATGTCCTTGATTTCGGGTGAAGGTGGAGGTGAAGAAAAGGGCGATGGTATCGTCAGAGGGATTGCGAGAACGACGAGGGGCATTAAAAATGCTTTGTTAACATTTTCATCAAAATACAATTCATCATTTGGTGTACTTATCGTCGACTTAGAATACTCTATGTTGTTGTTGTTGATGGTGCTGGTGTTACTCCTGTTATTGTTGTTGTTTCTATTTATATTGTTGTTCTTATTGTTGCTGTTTTTGTTGCGGTGTCACACAGAAAACGCAAATATTTAAATTTTTAAAAGCTCTGCAGGATTTCTTTTCATTCTTTTTCGAAGCCTCTTTTTTCCAACCACTCTCAAGGGAAGAGAAGGACCAACAAAAAAACAAGGATATAGAATATGTGGAAGAGAGGGAGAAAGAGATGGCAAGTGAGCGAGCGAGAGAGAGTGTAAGAAAGAGAGAGAGAGACGAACAGTGAGAAACATGGCAGAGGTCTGTCGAAGCAGGGCGCAGAACATGAATAATTAACTGCGAGTTAAATTTAAAGGGCTCTTTGCTACAATAACAACAAAGATACTACAACAATATTATAGAAAGAAAAAAAAAGAAATAAATTTACAATAACAATATGCAGAGAAAAAATAACAACAGGACGAGAAACAACAACAAAAGTGAATGGTAAACAAATCATTTCTCTCAAGGTGACTTTTGTCGCAGGGCAAGGGAGAAAGAGAGTGAGAGTTAGAGAGAAATGGATGCTGCAGAGGACCAAAGGAAGGGGGAAGGAGGAAGAGGAGGACGAGGAGTTGGATGGATCCCTGCAGCGATTGGAGCTCCCACATTCCAAGATGAAAACCCGAAATGACTTCATGGACTTTAAAGGATTTTACAAAATATTCTCAAAACTTTCTGAAAGACCCGGAGTGGAGAACCTTATAAACTACAGAATCCGAGGATTCAAGGGACTTCAAGAGTAGAATTCCTTGTATTTGTGAAATTATGGCTTTAAAGAACTCCTAAATTCACAATGTCTATAAAGAATCTGCTCCTATGATGACGATGGATAGAACATTGATTGAAAGATGATGGAAGAGAACCAGAGGGAATTTAATTCGAATCAAGGACTTTGGTTTTTGAATCCCAGCGGCGTGGAAAGGTGGAAATGGATGGGACATAAAAAGAGGGAATCGCGACTCAAATGGTTTGCAAACAATTTACTTATTTTCATTATTTTGAACGCAATCACAATTTATCATTCCGAGCAGTGAGCGACGGTGAGCGAAATCATAAAAAACCAGACGGAGACGAAGATGAGGGAAATGACGATGGAGAAGACGACGAGGAGGGAGAAGATGGTGATGATGAAGAAGAGAACAACGAAGAGGTGGAAGACGAAGAGCAGCACGTCAAAGACGAATCGTAACCGGAGGAGGATGATGGCGAAGACATCGATGAAGATGACGACATGACGTGACGAAGAAACGACGACGGATTACAGCGACACAGACAACCTGATTCAAGGAAGGTAAGATAAGGTGGGGCGATGGAAATGGAATGAGAGGGGGTGGGGGATGGTGGGAATCGTCGACAATCCAAAGCTGGCAACATCTGTTGCCATTACCGTTAGCCAGACGACGGCGATCACCGTGGCGTCGCCAGGGAAATTGAGATTCGAGTTACGGCTAGCAACAATAGAAATAACAAACAACAATTACAATAAAAAACAACACAAATAATAAAAAAAAGAAAACAATCAAACAATAAAAAAAATCCAACAACAACATTAAATAATGATAATAAAATAAAAATAGCTAAAACAATTTCCAGTTGTTGTTATTCTTATTGTTGTTTTTATTGATGTTGATCTTATTGTTGTAATGGTGTTATTCTTCTTATTGTTGGTATTCTTATTGTTGTTATTGACGTTGTTTTTGTTGTTGATATTATTATTGTTGTTGCTTCTGGTTGATTGTGATTTCTCGTGTTTATCTTCTTGTCAAAAAATGGCTCTGGTGAACGTCCCGAAGTGAGGTTAAGTTTGATGTTGTCTCCGTCGTCGTCGTCGGGCGCCATTTTGACTGGAAAAATACGAGAAAAAAAAAACAAACGAAATGACAGAAATAAATAAGAATGAAATAAAAATACGAGGGAAACAAAAACAACATCGGAGCTTACAAGATGTCCAACGATGACAATGATAACAATAACAACAATAACTATAATAACAACAACAATAACTACAATAACAACAATGAAGATGGCAATGGCGATGAAAAGAAAGAATAATAATAAGAAGAAGCAGCAGCAGCCACAGAAGAAATCGACTATGAAGAAGAAAAATCTTGGAATATCAATTGAGATTTTATTGTGATTTTTTGTTGGTGGTTAATGTTATTGTTTTATTATTGTTGTTCTGATTTTTACTATAGTTGTTGTGAGTTTTACTGTTGTTGTAGTTCTTACTGTTGTTATTGTTTTTTAGATCTGTTGTTTTTATAAATTTTTTGCTTTTAGATTTTTATTTAGTTTTTGTTGTTGGTATAAATTTTCGTGCATTCGCCGGTTGAGAAATTTAGATTTATTTTCGTGATGTGTTTATTGTTGTTTCTTGATGTTGTTGTTATTGTTATTTCTTGATGTTGTTGTTATTGCTATTCTTGTCTCCTTGACAATGTGCTTGAATATATTTTTGTGTGTTTGTGTATGTGTGAATTAGAGTATTTGGCGTGACCTTTGATTTTAGGTCGATAAATTCCACATTTGTTGTTAACCGACTTTTCGACTTTTCTTCTTGGCAACTACAGACATAGATAGAGAGAGAGAGAGGAAGAGAGATAGAATGTCAAAGAAAGCGTGATTCACACAAACACACACTTAACATTCGAACACACTCATAAACTCCATGTCGCCATAAGTTGATGTCACGTGCTTATGACGTCATCGTTCAATAGGCTTCGATTGATTTTTCTGAGTTTCGCTGAGAAGGATTTTCCTTCTTTTTCTCGTATATTTTTTGTTTTAATAGAATTTTTAGGTTTCGTTTCTGAGATTTTAAATCTTGATTGTTTGAGTTTTATGACTTTCTGGTAAAGAGAAAACATTTATTGATCTCTATGTTTTGTTTTTACCAAAAATTGTATTCTCGTAAAATTACACTTATATTTAATTTTATCAGATAAAACTTTGATAAAACTTTTTATACAAAGTATTTAATTAAAAATTATGTATATTAAAATTATCATATTTTCATAGAAATCCAAAATTTTGATTAAAATTCTAAACACACAAAACTGTTCATAAAAAATCAAAAGTGTTATAACAAATCAAAAATGTCCATCGAAATCAAAAATGTTCATCAAAATTAAAAAATTTCAAAAAATTAAAAATGTTTCTCAACAAATTCATAGAAATTATAATTTTCATAAAAATTAAAAAAATATGCATTCAAATTAAAAATATTAAAATATAGTAAAAGTAATAGAAAATCCCAATTTTCATAAAAGTCTAAAAAAATAGTTGTAGTCTAGAGAATCCATGAAGACTTTGAAAATTTATCTATAAAACTTAATTTCATCGAATTTTGAGAAAGGTTACAATTTTTATTTTCGTTTTTTCACTCATTCCTCTTATGTATTTTTCTTTTTTCCCCACATGACCCTGCTCCCGTTTTTCTGATTCACTGAAACCCTTTTCACTTGATTATCTCATTCTCCTTCCACCTTCCGTCGCCTGATGTTGACGGCTCCTGTGGAAGATGCGTCATCTGAAGTGTTGCGTCGATCCCTTGGAATCATCCACCTCTCTACCTTCTCATATCCATTGGGTCATACATGAAAAAAACCCATTCGTAAGTGCTGCGACGAGATTCACCCAGCCTTGACGGTGGTTTTATGTAGCCTTCGTTGACGTCAACGATCTTCTGGTGACTCCCACGCGACGTCGACTGCAGAAATCTCCGTCATTCATCACCGATTCAGCCATTCAGCGGGATCCTGTGGCAGATCCCTCTATCTTTCGCTTACTCCTTTCTCCGCCTCCTCCATTCATTCGATTAAAATTCCATTTGCACGTCACTCATACGCCACGTGGTCCCGATGGCCACGGAGACATTGCTGGCCCACCAGGGTCATCCATCAGTCTGCACCCCGTCCACCGTCAACCGAACATCGACCGCTTGATGTTTACATTGAACAAACACCCGACCGCTCCTCGTTCTGCCTTCGTGTTCCCTGTAATTACGGCTTGAAGGGCCTTGAATTTAAATTGAAACAAAAACAAAAAAAAGAAGAACACGAAGAAGAATAAGAAATATAAAAACAACAATGAAGTAAAAGAACAACAAAAATTGAGTAAAAGAACAACAACAACGCCGACAGAATAGAACAACAACAACTGAGGAATAGCAAATAAAGACGAAACCGAGACGACGAAGAAAATCATTTTCGAAGTCCTTCATCGGTGGAGTGGAGAAAATTTTGCAGAGGCTCCCACCACAGACCAAGAGCCACAAATCGTCTGCTCATAAATTGTGCCCGCGCGCTTCTGGACAATTACTCAGGGGAGTGAGAGAGGGAGCTAGAGAGGGCGCATTACGCGAAGTGCTGGTGGCCATTAGAGGGAGTGAGAATAAGAGAAAGATTAAGGGTGTGCCTAAGAGTTAGAGAAGGGGAAAGGAGAAAGACGGCATAGGTCTCAGGGTCACCGGTTTGGTAAATTATTACCAAAACTGGTAACTTTTTTTGTTTTTAAATTTTTTTGGTAGCTTGGTAATTTTTTTTTTAGTTTATTAGAATATTTTTAATATTTCAATACATTAAATTTAACATTTGCAATATGCAAATATATATATAATAATATTAGGGGCCGTCAGTGGCCCAGTGGCTAGTGTGTTGTGCTTTTCAACTGACGCTCGTGGGTTCGAATCCCACCAGAGCCATGGCTTTTTCACTAGCTCCTAATATTTCTTCTATCAAAATAAACTTTGGGGAGTCTAACTCCACACGTTTGACTTCTAGAGCCTTTTGAAGTTGGCAAGCCGATTGTGGGCCTCCCAGACGGAATAGAACGGCGATTTGGGACAATAATGAAAGAATGACACGTGAAAATTTCATGATACATTTGTTTTAAATTCAGATTTTTAATTTGTTCTGTGTTTTAGTTTATAATATTTTTTTGATTTAATGAATTTATTAATTAAAATGTTGTAAACTTTAAGAAATGTATGTATACTTTAAAACGGTGTTTTTTGATTATTTTAAGTTGTAGTTCATTTGTAACTTTTTGTTCATTTTCATAATCTAGCTAATTTTTTTCTGCAACCCTGTTAAGCCTATGTAGAACGAGAGAGAGAGAGAGAGAGGCAGAAGCAGATGCAGATAAATAAAGAGGCGACGAAGGTGGGAGTAGCCTCGACGCATTGCCATTAAAAGAGCACTTTATTAAAGCCTCGTCGAGATCTGTCGTCTCGGCCGGAGAGAGAGAGAGAGACATTACCCAAGATCCAGTAGGATCCTGAAGGCCGAGGGAGAGAGGAGTAGACAGAGAAGAGAGAGAGTGAGAGATAGGGAGGAAAGGACCATGTGAAAGGGAGGGAGTGAGGAAGGGAGTTGTTTTGGAGAGTTCAGAAAGATTAACGGCCTTGTTCGTGCCCACGACAGCCTTAAAGTTACAACATTCAGTCACGCCCTTGAATTTGTAGTTTCTTTTTTCATAATCCTACGAGTGCTTTCTTCTCCCAAATGTTCGCTCCAAAACTCCATAAGGATTTATCCTGCTTTCTGCCTCTTTAGAAGTCCATGATTCTTTTTATTTTACGTAATCTAAAAACACCAGGATTTTTTTGCTGTCTTCCTTGAAAACGACTATTAAATTCAACGTTCTTGGAGTTTTCATCTTCACGAAGTTCTGACTTCTATTCGAAATCCCTTCAAGGCCCTAAATCATTTGCAAAGCAACGATGAAATGTGCGTCTTCTTGGCCTGAGATTGGGATCTATCTCAATTAAACCCTTGCCTCCCCGGAGATAACCTTCTCGCTAACATGGAAAACCCCAGGACATCGTGGAATCCTTTTTGCATCACCACAGAAAAGAGACAAAATCTGTGAGCGAACGAAATGAGTCGAGATAAAAATCCAAAATCAGCAAAATTCGATTATTCCATAGTCTTCTTTGGTCTCTCTGCCTCCCACTCGACCTCGACCTTATCCTTGTCCTCATCGTCAACTTCGTCGTCGTCATTGTCCTTTATGACCATGGGTTTGTTTGCCCGGATCAGCGAAGCGAGGGGCGAAGAGGGCGTGGCATGGCTCAAGGAGTCGCCTTTGCCTTTGTGGACGCTGCTCCTGGCTCGGGGTTAATTGAGCGAATTATTTTGTATTTGCGCCTAAATGGTCCATGCGTTAGTGTGTGGAGCTCCCTCTCTCTCTATGTCTATGTGTGTGTGGTTTGTGCATATGAACAGAGTGAATGAGAGCAGGAGAGAGGGAAAGTGAGAGGGAGAATGCGAGAGGCGACCGTGTGAATGGGGAACAAAAGAATGGCACGATGCTGAAAGCTGACGACCCAGCAGAAGGCGAAGAATGGAATTTATTAGCATTTGCCAGAGGGGCGACTTAATTGAAGGGGAGTTCGGGGCGTGGCCAGAGGGAGCGAAATCGGTGATTCCAGTGACTCTAGTGAGACTAGGGAAGGCCGTGGTCGGTGATTTTTCCATGAATTGAGGGCGGAGAAACCCGAGTTTTATGATGGATCAGGGTGGGAAATTGAACGGAACGCAATTTATCTTTTCTATACAAATCATTGCTTCGACCGGTTTTTCTCACTCCAACCGATTCAACCTTATTGCACCCAATTCATCCTCATTCCACCAAATTCATCGCCATCCCACCAAATTCGTTCTCATTCCTCCTTATTCTTTCTCATCATTCAATTTTTCTTTCTCATCTCATTTGCCTCCTATGGTTTTCCTCCTCGACTCTCATCAACCCTTTGGTTTGCTCCCAACCCCCTCGGGTCTGCTCCATTTCCGCACTAGTCTGGGTGCCCTTCGGCAAGGTCAGTTGCCACCCTTCACTCGTTACACTCGGCGTCCATCCGGTCTCTCTATCGTTTTCCTCTTCCTATCCTTTATTTTCTCTATTTTTCTCAATGTTCTCTCTGTTCCTCATTTTACTTAAGCCCTTGTTACTTTAACTTAAAGTCTTCTCCACTCTCGTAGACAACTTGGAGAACTTTAATTACCGCTAGCTTCTGTCAGTCTCTTTGTAGATCTGTTTGTCTCTCTGCATGTCAGTCTGTCGGCCTCTCTCTTTGTCTATCTGCGTATCCCTCGCCTACTCACATGCTGACTTTGAAGAGTGAAAGAGAGGGCAAGAGAACTTCTGTCGGTCGGCATTAAACTTGTCTCCGCAATTAAACTCAACTTTTCTTAAAGTTTCCCCGAGAGCGAAACTTTTCTCAAGCACCGAGAGATTTCTTTCGCCTTTATTGCGGTTCGAGGAGTCCTTTTGGCGAGGAGATCCTTAAATCCGTTCTCAAGCCATTCTTGTTCTCGACAATGTGGCCGCACAGACAGGTGGGGGGATGGTGAAGAGAAATGGAGCCGTGGACCAAGCGAATTGCCAAACAGTTCACGTGTCAGAGGAGCGTCATTTTGCGGCCGAGTGAATGGTTTTATTTTTGCGAAAACTTTCCGGAGGTTCGAAGGAGGGATAGAGTGAGAAGGAGAGTGAAGGGGACCAGAAGGGGCGGTTATCAACATCGGGGTGGTCAACTGAAGGGGGTGTGGTTCATTGAAGTGGGTGCTCGCCTGTCTCCTCGAAACTCGGAACTCGAAACTACAAGTGCTCGCTGTCGGAGTTTTCTTCGTCTGACCATCGCCTCGTATCAATGTCAGAAACACAAACTGCATTCACTAGAGAAACAACAACCACTGACTCCCACAGCCGATGCCCCCGCCACGCCCTCAACGCCCTTCCCGCCCTCTCACTAACCGCAGTCCATCGCATGACCCTTCAATTGCTCTCGTTCTCGTCCTCGCGCGTCCATCGAAGTCAATCAAAAGCCATTGACCGAAGCGTTTCAAAGCTCATCAACGTCGGACCGCAGGAAGTGCGCAAAATGGCGACTATCCCACTTCCGGTGTCCGTCACCTGATAGTGTTTCCTGCCCTGCATTTGGCAGCGAACACGGTTGTCGTACCTGTCGCCGTCGTCATCGTCGTCCTGTGGTCGCAGTACCTCGATTGAGGGAGCAGTTCAAGTGGCGTCCTTCAAGTGGCATTCGATGTGCATCGAAATCCACTGAGAGAAAATCCTTGTCCTAGAGAAGAACCTCGTCTGAGGGAAAATTCTCATAGTGAGAAAATCCTAGTCCGATAGAAAATCCTCGCCCCAGACAAAATCCTCGACCGAGAGCAAATCTTTGTCTGAGGAAAATCCTCGTCTCCCGTCGAACAATTGAAATTAAATAAATTGAAAATTGAAAGATTTCACAAAGTGGTTGACCGTACGCAGAGTTTGCTCCACGATTGATTTTAACTTTTTTAAGGAAGTCATTTCAAAAAAGTCAAATGAAGAAAGTCAGATGTAGAAAGTCAGACGTAGAGAGGCAGATGTAGAGAGCCGTCTTAAGAAAGACATCGCGAGAAAGTCAACTTGAGGAAGTAGTCTCAAGAACATCATCATTTTCCCCTCTTGTTCATCATCATCATCAGGAACATCATCATCTTCTCTCCTTGTTCCCCTCAAACACTGGTCAAACAATTGAATTTAATTAAAAGCCATTTGCTGCTCTTAGCTCAGTGTTCTGTCTCTTTTCCTCACTCAGTGTCTCTAGTTGTTCTCCTCTTTCTTCTCTTCCTCAAAACCGTTTCCCTTAGTTTTTCATTTTTCTCACTCTATTCCCTGTCACTATCTTGTTTTTATTTTGTGTTTTTACTTTTTCTGGACGGTGTCACATTTTTTTCTCTCATCCAACTGTGTCCCTATCTCTATCCCCCCTTCTGGTCCGGTCTCTTTCTCTGTCCATTGGCATTTTTACCATTGGTTTTCTCCCTCATCTCCCAGATTCGGTCTCTCTTGCGCACTTCGCGGATGCGTGCGTTGAAGCATTGTTGAATTGAGATTGAAAATGAATTTGAAAACCGATGAATGCGAGAACACTCAGTTAGCCAGGGGAAAGAGCAGAGATAGAAGAGCAGTTGAAGGACTCTACAGGAATAATGAGATAGAGAGGGAAAAGGATAGGGGGGAGGGAGAGAGAAATCCGAGTGAGAAAGAGAGGCAGGAAGACAAGTGAGTTCCTCTTCTGGAAGGGAGGTAATTAAAAACTAAAAATCAGCAGAAAAATGAATGAAAAGCGAGATGAATGCTAGGAGAAGAATCGCGAATTTATGTGATTTCAAATGTGGAGTGAGAAAAGGTAGAAAGAAGTGCGGGGAGAGTATGAAGAGACGGAGAGAGAAAAAAGTAAGAGAGAGGGGAGTGTAAGAAGAGAGAGGAGAAATAGAAGACCCTGGTCCCAGAAGAACAAGAGAAGAACGAAATTGAAGCGATGAGAATACGATAAGAGTGAATGTACAGAAGTGTGTCAGAGGAGAAGGAGAAGATATGTAGTAGGAGGAAGGATGGTAGAAGAGGGAGAGGGAAGGAAGGGAAAGAAGGGAAGGGAAGGCAAAATAAGAAGCTTCTGTGGAGGAATGAATCGAGACCACAAGGAAGAAGGGAACACCATGACGAAGAAATAAGTTAATTAAAAGAACGAAGGCAAAGAAGAAGCTGCTGATGAAGTTAAAATCAGAGTGAAACAGAGTCAAAAGTTGAAGGCGATAGACGAGAGAAGAGAGAGGGAATGGAATGTGAAGAGAATGAAACGAATGGGAGGAAAAGCGAAGACAAGGGCAGAAAAAACACTGACGGAATGGAAAGGAAAAGGTTGTGGAAAGGAAAGGGTGGTGATGGAAAAGGGAAGGAGTGAAGAAAGCCAGAAGTCAACGGCGAATGAACGTGATTTATGATGAAAACAAGGGCGCAAGTGGAGCTGAAAATGAGAGCTAATTAAAAATACAAAATACATCTACGCCCGCAGCCGAATTTTCAATGGTTCCATGTGATGGTCCTTTTCGGTAATTTATGGGCTTTCGAAGCAATCTGAGCAAAAGCATTCGGTCGAACCGCCTGAGTAGTCCTGAGTTGTGGTAAATTTATTCCATTCTATTGCGAATTGTAAACAAAATTGTTTTCTTGTTTGCGTTGTCGTCTCGTTGTTGGTGTTGGTTTTTCTTGTCGAATTATTTTTCACCTGATTTTGAGCAGAATTACAAATTGCGGCCTGTGTCTCTATTTTCCACTGTCTCTTTCTCTCTTTCTCTCTTTCTCTCTCCCTCTCTTTCTCTCCTCCTCTTACCATCAAAGAAAATTGTAAGCTTTGGCCTTGTTTTCTTTCTCTGACCTTATGTCCATCTGTCCTTGTCTTTCTATCTGACTGTCGCCATCTGCCTTCTCTTAGCTTCATATGTGGTTGTGTCTTTTTCCCACCACCATACCTTGATGTCTCTTTCCTTCCCATGTCTGTACTGGAATGTTGACTGATGTCAGATTCTCCCTCTTCTTCTCTCATGCCCTTCCATGTCCTTGTTTTTGGTTCTGCCATATTTTCGTAAATATTTATTTCCATATCGACACATGTTCAGTGATTGCGGATTGGATTGTTATGGATGCGAGAGGACACCAGGACGAGGAGGAAGTCAAGAGAAAGAGAGAAAGATATATTTTGTGAGGGAGACGACGGAGTGAATGAGAGAGTGAGAGGAAGGCTCGAACGAGTCAGGTGGAAAATGAGGCGTGGGACGTGGAACTAATTCCAAATGTCTACAAAAACAAAAAGCAATTTTTGTTGTTATCGCAATATGTCGCCCATGTAGGTAAACGACAAAAACAAGTTCTTCAAATCAAGGATATGAAGACTACAACGAGGGCGACGACGACAGGGACGAGGGGTAAATTTTAACTTTACGACAGAGTTCTTGGAGTGCAAAATAAAGTCGTCATACACTGAGAGATGTGGTGACGTCGTTCTGTCGCCAAAAGAGAATAACAAAAAAAAAAAAATAAACAAAAAATAATAAGAAAAAAAAAACAAAATAAAAAATAGCATAAAACAAATAAACAAAAATAATAAAAAGTAACAAAAAATAATAAAGTCAAAAAATATCAAAAGATAATATCAGAAAAATGTCAAACATAAAAACCAAAAATAACACTAGGTTTTTATAAATGCATACATATGTATTTAGTTCCATAAAATCTGATCAAATTGAAGGCCAAATTTAATTAAAATCTAATCCATTACAAAAAGCAGCGGCCATTTTGTGGTTGCCGCCATTTTGAATGCTGGCACTCGACAAACAATGGACGAAATTATATTTCCAAATTATGTTCTGAGCCAGATTTGCAAATAGATTGCAAACGGCGGACACTGGTGGCGAACAAAGTGAGGAAGGGGGATGAAAAAGTCAGACGGCGAGGGGTGGGAAGGATGAATCGACAGGCGGGGTCACTTTTAAATAGTAATTAAGCTCAAATTTGTTCTCCAAATGAGGTTTGCGACTTTTCTCAATCGCTTTCACTACTTATTCGAGTAATTCCTCCAACAATGATGACCAAATGATGATGAAATCTAACCCAGACAAATTATATTCCCTCGGTAATTATGATGACGGCCACCACTGTGTGTGAGTTTACTCAAAACTCATCCAACTATTCGGCCGAGGAGCAAACAAATTTACACCCAGGACTTAATTTAATTTCGCGGTCTGTCTAATGAGTGGAGCCGCGAAACGAAACGAAATGAAAACGGGGGCGAATCAAATTAGAGAATCCCCGGCGGAAGCATTTGCACACCAGACCCACAATCGGCCTCTGAACCCCTTCTTCTCTCTCTTATAATCTCTTTCTTCTCCCCTCTCTCTCTCTCTTCTCTCTGACCTCTCTCTCTCTCAGTCTATCCTGCTCTGGGCAATTGCTACGTGACAAGTTATGGCGATAGAGGGAGAGGAAATTCATGCGGCTTTTAACCTCGAACTCGACAGATGGCTGTGTGTTGAGTGTGTCTGTGTGTGTGTTTTGACTGTAAGTGTATGACGACTCTGTCTGTGGGTTTGCCTTGTCCTTATATGTGTGTGCGTTTGTTTTGTGTTTGTAGTTGTTTGCGATTGGCAAGTTTTCTATTGCCACGGTCTAAATTAATTAATTAAGAACTCGTTGCTCGCGTCTGGAGTTAAAAAGTATAAACTAAAATCAAATACAAAATATTCAAACACATCGTGCCGTCTCACTTTAACCTATATTTTCTCTTTCTATGTTTACCTCTCTCTACCACTCCCTTTCTTCCCCTTCACTTTATAATTCTCTCTAATTCACTTTCACTCGTTAGCCTTCCTTCCTCAGGCACCTTTGTCTGCGACGGCAACGATCGCTGGACGTTGAACAGAATTCGAGGAATTCGCACTGGAGTCTTCCCTCTCTGTCCCCCTTCTTCATCTCTATCTTTCCGTTACAAAAACAAAATTAAGAAACTACAAATTACAACAAGGAAATGGGAGAAAATTTATGTAGATTTCAAACTTGATTCAATACAGAAATTATTTTGAAACAAATCTTAAAATCCTCCGACTTTTGCCATCCACCGAAATCTTTCCTTCTCTCTCTAACTCACTCACAGACTCCATCTCTCTCCTCCATCTCTCTCCCCCTCCATCTATCAATCTCCTATTTTTCCTCTCCCCCTCTTTGATTCCGTTCTTCACTTCGTTTCATCCTCCCTTCCATCCTCGGATCCGTTTCCGGCTTAAGTCGCCGGGCGCGCTTCCATCGCAAGGGACTTAATTTCGTCAGCTTCCTTCGGGCCAAGAGGGAGAGGCGACGGGGTGGAGCAGCGTCGGCTGCTGTCGCAACATGAGGCATGGCGTAATTTTACCAAAAGCCAAGTGTATGAATACAAAACAACAAGAATAACAAGAACAACGATAAGCATAAACAAACAAACAACCAACAAACACAAATAAAACATAGAAACAAATAAAATAATAGAAACAACAACAAACAAAAAAAAAAAAAACGACATAATCAACAAGAACAGCCAGATCTAACAAAACCAAAAGAAACAAAATTCAGCAACAACAAAAGAAAACCAAAATTCAGCAACAACAAATAATAGCAACCGAATTCAAGACCAAAAAAAGAAAACAAAATTAACAACAAGAACAAAATATCAACAAAATCCAACAATAACACAATATAAACAACAAAATAACAATAACACAAAAAAGAACAAAATTCAATAATAACAAAAATACCAACAAAAACCAACAACATTCACCATTAACAACAACAACACCACAAAGTATCACAAAAATAGCAACAATAAAAAGAGCAATATGCATAATTTACGTTTATCACGTAGGCGTAATGGGCCACGCCCAAGGGAGTTGAAGGGAGGAGAGGGACGAGGCGGATGGCTCGACGATATGGGATCAGGGAAAATAGGTCGTGGAGCCAGAGGGTTGTAGGAGGGGGGTGAGAGTAGGATGTGTGGCGGCTGAGAGGGATTTCGTTCATGGAAAGCTGAACGGCGAAGCGTGAAATGATGTCATGGGAGAGAGGGACAGAGACAGAGCGTGTAAGAAAGCGAGAGAGAAGTTGGGGGGATGCGAAAGGACGATGAGAACATTGTTGTTGGTGGTGCTTTTGTAGTTGTTTTTACTTTTCTTGTTGTTCCTTGCAATTGTTGTTGTTATTTCATGTTGATTTTGTTTTTTTTTATTTGACATTGTTTTTGTTGTTGTTATTTAATGATGTTTTTATTGTAGTTATTTAACATTGTTTGTATTATTTGTTAGTTAATATTGTATTTGTTCCTAGAACTTATTGTTGTTGCTTCATATGATTATCATACTGTGTTTGTCACTTTTTTGTTATTGTTTTTCCCAATGAATGCTTTGGTTTTTTGTTGTTATTGTTGTAGTGGTGTGTACTGGTGTGACTAACGTTGTAATTTAATCAAAACCAACAACAATAACAACAACAAAATTATCTCCATCCATCCTGGTGCAGAAATTAATGCCTCGGTCGAGTCCTGCGGGAGCATAATGAATCCCAAAGCAATAATAATTGCCGGATATTGATGGCGAGGCGATAAACAACGGATAAATAATCGGAAGCCAACGGGAGCGATCTCTTCTCTTCTCTTTCTATCTTTATCGCTATCTTTCTATCTGTGCCGCTCTCTTTCTGTCTCATTCTTTCATTCTCACTCTATCAATCCCTTGTATAATATTCACTCAATTTTCTTTCAGACTTTCGCTCGTTTGAAACTTGCCTCTGGATCGAGTGGATGAAAGACTTTAATCAATGGCAATAAATATAGGAAATCGTATTGATTTCCTCCCTTCTTCAATTTATTCTTTTCGCCGTCTTTCTCTAACTTCCTTTTCATCCACCTCTTCGACTGAATTTCACAATTTTTCTCAACCAATACCTCATCATCTATCTCTATTGTATCACGTTTTTTTAACCTCTCTCTCACTCAGTCTATTCTCCTCTGCATCACTCATAATTGAATTGAATTTTCATTTTTTTTGCCCTCTGCCTCGTTTGCGTCCGTCCATCCCATTGCATTTTATCACTTTTTAGTTCGTTCTATCATTGTTTTCTCTTTCTTCCTCTCTCTTCTTCAGCCTTCCTCTCTCTTTCTCTTTCTCCTTCTTTCCCTATCACCTTCCATCTCTTTCTTTTTTTTCTCCATCCTCCTTTCTTGTGCTCTCGTTTCGGTTCGCGCTTCGTTGAATTCGTTTCATTGGCGAAACTTTTAAATTTCGAATTTCGCAAGTTTTTGCAACGTGGGTGGAGAGGGAGGCGAAGTAGGCGTGGCGTTGATTCCGCGCCACGTAACGGGGAATCCGATGCAACGTAAGCCAACACACATAACGTAAGGCCACACACACACACACACACACAGACAGATACAAAGACTCACAGACACACTGACAGCCACATTCATAGACAACATAAGGCAATCAGCGAAACTTTCCAACAGTCACGCATCGATGCAATATTTTTGCAACGAACGGAAGAGGAGGAGAAGAGGAGGCGGAGGCAGACAAAAGGAGGAGGGCGAAGGGGAGGGTAGAGAAAATTACGTGAGCCGAACGAAGGATGGTGGGGTGGACAATGTAGGAGGTCAAGTCATGAAGGTAAATGAGAAAGAGGTTAAAGATAATTTGAATGCAGAATGTGTTGGAGATGAGAAGGAAATGGTAGAAAGGGACGGCATGCTCAAGCTAGGAAAATTAAAAAATTCAATGAGCGAAGGAACGAGGATGATTCAAAATGCTAAAAATAAAAGGAGAAGAAATAAAGAAAACAAAAAACGCTCAGGTAGAAAACATTAGGAAACAAAAAAAATAAAAATAAATAACGAAGAAAAAGGAGAAGTAAAAAAATGAATAAATTATTATGAAATGTTCTCTTCTCCTTTATTAAAGAACAAGAAAAGAAGAAAAGCGAAGAAATTAAAGATTCAGAGAAGATTCAGAGAAGTTCAGAAATATAAATAGATCAGAATGAAAAAAGTGTTAGTTAATTAAACATAATAAGATTAGAGAAGATAATACGAGAAGGATATCCCAATAGAAAAATAATCAAAGCCGTATGGAATAGGAAGGAGAAGGAAGAGAATATAGAGAACATGAAAGGTCAGAAAAGGTAAGGAGAGAAAAAGAAAGAAAGGAATGAGAGAAGAGTGAAGAGAAGAGCGAAACCGAATGACCAAAGAATAAAAAAGCGATCAGTGTGTGAGCAGTGGAGCAGTTCTTCTCCGCAGAAGAAACTTCCACGTGACCCGTCGAGCTGTAGGTGAAAAGTTTCCCCTCGCCGAGAGAGAGAGAGAGAGAGATAGTCGAGGATTTCCGGACACGCCTACCGCTTTCCACCGCCCTTCATCACGCGCACGTGATCCGCATGAAACGGAGCTCAGAGTTTAAATGTCCTCCTTCGTGAGATCTGATGGGCGTGGCATCAATTGACAGTTCGTCGGGAAGGTTGTCGGCCGGAGCTAGGGAAACGAGCGTCTTCCACTTCGGTGCGACAGGGGACGGACGGGGGCGACGGGCGGCATCACCTGGACCCAGCTCTTGTAGGTTAATGGAGTGGTGTCTGAGGAGGAAGGGAACGGGCTTTGAGTGGGGAGGTCAGGGGATTCTTGGTGTATCCCTCGTAAGCTGGCCGGCGAGCGTCATCATTTTCTCGCTTAAGTGAATAAATGCGCTTAGGACGAGGGCGAACGATGAGGACGAAAGATGAGAAGGATGAGGAGAACGATGGGTGAATTGGATGAAGGTTGTGGCGGATGAAGGATGAGGATGAGGTGGGTGTAGGATAAGAACATTGAAGATCGAGGAGATGGAATAATGAGGAGAAGTATGAAGAGGCTGAAGGATGAGGATGCTGAAGGATGAGGGGATGAAGAATGAAGTGTTAGCAAAACGAAGAATGAGCGGAGAAACGAAGGATGATCAGGATGAAGAATTAGGATAGAAAATTGCGAAGGACAGGCGGCACGTCATTTGCGCCTAAGCGGATTTGGACAGGACGATTTGCAGTTATCGCTGAGTCGCCGGCCACACTAGATTAGAAGAGAAAGAGAAAGAGAGAGAGAGAGAGCGGGAGAGAGAGAGAGAGAGAGAGAGAGAGAGAGAACGACGAGAAAAGAATCGAGGGAAACGACAAGAGGGAGATAGAAAATTCCAAAGATTTTCCTCGTCAGATGAGTGATGTGAGATCCCGAAGGAGAGTTTGGAGGGAGAGATGAGGAAAGAGAGTGTGGAGGAGGTGGACAAGGAGAATTTACAGAAGGTGGAGGAGGAGAAATGATAGAAGATGAAGGAAGAGAAGAAGTTGTGAATATGAAGTTTTCATCCACCCGCTGGATCAGCTTCGGCCAAGCCAAGAAGTCAAGCGTTCGACGGGGCATTTGTTGATTGCACAAATGAAGACGACGACGACGATGAAATCCTTGCGACAGACACTCGAGAACGATAGATAGATAGAAAGTCCTTCTCGCTCGAACTTTGCGTGCACTTCGGACGACACTTTACGAGAGCCATTAAAGTGTTTTGTCGAATGGCGAATGGCTCACGTTGTGCTACTCTGTTCCAAGGACGAAGGATGCAAAGGATTCCGGCTGCTTCAGACTCGCTCAAAGGCAGCAGGCTAAGGATGCTTGTTGCGCGCACATTTACGAGCAAAATTGAAAAGGATGCGAGCTAAAGTTTATCCGCAAACAACTGCTGCAAGAACAACAACATAAACAACAACAACAACAAAGTCAACAACAACACTAAGGACAACTGCCAGAAGGACTGCAAAAAGGATTCACCACTGCATTTTATGATAACATTAAATTAAAAGCATCTGGAATGGAACACATGCAACTGTGTGGTCAAAACAAAGAGAGGGACAGAGAGATAATGATGAGAATCGGAGGTGTATGAGGTGAAGGGAGCAGGGGGAAGAGAACTGTCTGAGCTGAGATTAATTGAAAACCTCTACGGGGAAAATCCTTTGAAGGAGAAACCTTTGCCACAAATGAATTTTATCATTCAAACGGTTGACTTAAAAGGTTGACTCAAAGGTTGAATGAGATGGTTGAATGAAAAGGTTGAATCAAAAGGTTGAGTCTGAAGGTTGAAGTAAAAAGTTGACTCAAATGATTGACTTTTTGAGTTACTTAAATTACAAGATTGACGCAAAAGGTTGAAATAAAAAATTGACTCAATGGACGACTCTAACGGTAACCTCTTAAGATCGACCACGCCCACTTCTTTCGCCTCCCCGATGCCGTACTACCGGAAGTCGTTATCTTCTCTCTTCCTTTGTTCGCGATCTTCAGCCGTCAGTCATTTACATATTAAATGTCTTCGCGATTTAATTATCTCATCGATGGCCGAAGCAATGTTGAAGGTGACGCGAGGCTCTTGAGAGACTCCTTCGGGTAAGCGATAATTGAAAGGTCTTCGTCGCTAATGAAAGATTCGAGTGTTTTAATTATGATCGAAGAGGTGTCGAGGGATTCCACGAACCAATAAAGGATCCGTCGAACGCCTTGAGGAATTCCACGAATCCACCGAGAGGTGAAACTGAATGAACCCTTCTCTTCCTCTTCTTATTGAACTATCCTGTCTCAACAGAATTCTTCGAAATATTCCGAAATTCCTCGAAAGAGTCTCGCGTAAAAAATCCCCACGGACATTTCAATATTTGAACATTTCGTTCTCATCGTTCCTCTTTTCTCACTCCGACTCCTCTTGTTTTTCTTCACTTTTTATTCTTCTTTTTCCCCTTCTCAATCCCATCAACTCGTCTTCTTCACTCACTATCAATAGATTTCCTCACTAAAGAAGGAGAAATAATAAAATATGAAGCAGAGTTTGGTCGGCTGATGAAGTAATAAAAAGCCTTTTAAATGCCTCCAAAATCGAACATCGAATCTCGCTTCTGGCCAAACAGATTTCGTGGGGTTTTAAATTTTTAAATACCCCGTCCTTTGGCGCCTCCGACATCGCTTGGTCTCCTCCGAATTCCTCTGCTGGGTCCTTTGCTTTCTCTGATGGCTCCTCCGACTTCTTTCGGTTTTCTCCGGCCTCCCCCAACTTCCTTTGGCTCCTCGGTCCAAGACAAAGGAAGCACGAGGAGTCCATTGAGCTCGTTTCGATTTGAGTCCATGGAATTGAATCGATTCAAAATAAACGCCGTCGTTCTTGCCGCGACTCTCGTTCACCCAAGGAGCGAGAGTAAGAGGGAGAGAGAGAGAGTGAGTGAGAGTAAGAGAGGGTGAGAGAGAAAGCAGGAAGAGTGATTTTGATTGCGATTGGGAGAAAGAGAAGAGATGTTAATTGCTGCAACGGGCGACGTGAACAGGAAGCCAACTGAGCGCTGATTGGAGGCGAGGAGAGAAGAGTGAATAGAGAGGGAGAAGAGTGAAGCAGACGAGGCGAGGGAGAGAGGGAAATTAAATCAAAGGGAGACAGAGAGCCAGCTGTGGCGAGTGCACGACGCTGGAAGAATCAATAATGGGAACGTCGAAGACAAGAAGAATTCCTCCAGGGCGAAGGACTGCGGACGAGATCCTTATCGGCGGCCAATTGACGCAAGCGGAAGCCAAGGACTTTCGGCCCGAAACGAACGAATAAACGACGGAGAGAGAGACAAATATATAGCCAGAGAGTCAGACAGAACATACAGAAGGACAGATAGACAGACGTTCGAGAACGGACGAACCACGAATGTTGAATTAGACGAAAGAAGGTCAAAAAAGGGAGATAGAAAACAGAACTAAGAAAAGCCGAAACTACAACAAAAACTGCCCACTAGCGCCAACCGGAAGTGGGTGGCCGACCGGAAGTGGACGACGAACTGGGCGCGAACGGAGCTGAGCTCGCACTTTCACAGCTCGACCGCAGGAATTTTCTCCGTTCATGCTGAACGTGGTGAAATCTGGAATTCTAGACATGCTTCTTCTCACTCACTCATCATCACTCCATCTCACTCTATTACTCACTATCACTCACTCCTTCTAACTTTTCTTCTCACTTTCCCTCCCAATTTCCTTCTCAACCTTCCTCCCTTACTATAAGCAGAAATAGCAACCGGAAGCGACAGACAAACACAACGAGAATGGAAGCCGAGAACGAGAGAGAGGGAGGAAGAGAAAAAGCAAACGAAAAATGCACAAAAAAAACCGGTGAAGGAGCAAGAGGGACGAGCAACGAAGGCGAGCAGAAGCAGACAAAATAAGCAAATTAGAAGCTTTTATGCTAATGACAGCCAATCATGGTCGCACTTGGCATTCGGCACTTGTCATGCGGTGGTTGACGGGACCGAGGGGAGTCCGGGGGACCATGGAGAATCAAAAGCAACGTGAAGAACCTAGGCGAATGCGTGGAACGTGGGGATCGCTTAGACGAGGTGGGTAGTCGTGCTTTTTCAAGCACTCGAAGCTTCGAAATGGATGCAGAGGAGCGCATTTGGAGGGTTTTCAAATTCAATTGTCGAGCGAGTGCATGAGGGTGTGAAGAGGAGGCTGAAAAGAGTAGTGGAGAAGGTGTTGAGAATGGGTTGAAGAGAGTTGAAAGAGGTCGAAAAGTGTTGGAAGAGGTCGAAAACTCTTGGGGACGGTCGTCGGCTGTTCGAGGTCGGTGGTATTTTGGTAAAGGTCGGTCCGCTATTGTGAGACGACGCCTGGTTCATGGAGTTGGGTCGGGTCGGATTGAATCGAATTTTCGATAATGTTTTTCGAAGAAGTTCGAAGCGAAAGAGTGCGGAACGAACGAAGGAAGAACTCAATGAGTCGTCGTTTTCCAGCAGTAATTTATTCTAATTATCAACGACCCACTTCCTTCTCCCTCTCCTTTCCATTTCCCTTCCCCCTATCTTTTTTCCCTCTCTCACTTCCCTCTCTCCCTTCCCTTTCTCTCTCTCCTTCTCTTCGCGATCACAGCTGGTGGCCTGCTGTTTTATGAGAGTCTCCTTCACGCGGTTCTCTGCCTCGTAAATAAGTCTAAATAAAGAGGGAAAATCGTGCTCTTGCCGCTGTCTATCGTTCCTCTCATACCCTTCCCCCATCTTCCTCGTCTACTTCTCTCTCTTTCTCCACTTCTGCTTCCTCTCCTCATGCCTGCCTCGTTCTCACTCAACCAGTGACCAGCCTGGCATCGACTGTCGAACCCCATCACTTGATTTTGAGGGCAATCGGTGATGTCCTGCCTCGTTCCCTCCTTTCCTCTCCTTACCCCTCATACACTCTCACCCTCTTCTCAAGTCCTCCCACCCGCTCTCATCTATTTCCATTGAGATGACTGCGAAACTTTGCCAATAATAATAAAACTCCATTAGTGAAGCCTCATAAAGTCATAAGCGACAACAACAAGAACACCGTATTGAGGCCCATAAGGATACGAAAATGAGTAACAAAGAAAGAGAGAGTGAGAGAAATAGGGAAAGATAGAAATACATAGAGAAAGAGAGAGAGATGGAAGTATTAAGAGATCGCCGTAGTTTGTTTGAGGATTCCAAAGGAAGTTCTTTGGAAAACGAGGGTCCTTCAAAGTTCTGGAGACCGTTAAAAATTTCAAATATGGCCGAGGGTAGTTTTTCCTCTTCCCTTTTCTCTCTTCACTCTCCCCTCCTCCTCTATCACCTTCCTCTCTCTCCCCTTTCCTCTGCTCACCTCTCGTCCATGATTTTATCGATGACTTTTGTTTTCTTTTTTGTCTCCAAGACTCAGGAGTTTCGAAAGCGAATCGCGATGAAGTCCTTCGCCACCGTCACGTGCCCCCACTTATTCATCGAGCAGGGCGTATCCTTTGGCCGCAAGACCCTCGTGAAGTCCTTCCTCCACACGGTAAGCCACGAATCACGAGATCAAGTTGTTGTTTAATTTATATTGACGTCGGAGAGAGAGGAGATCATGGGAAATGGAGAATAAAAATATTGAAGAGGATTTCACGTCCTTCCACATCCCATGAGTCCAACGAACAACAACAACGACAATAACAACAACCTTGACAACGACGTCCATTGCAACAAAGGGGCGGTAGGAGCCCAACCTCGCCCCCTTCCCACTGGAGAATGTGTTAACGGCGTCATTTGAATAATTCAGAGATTAAGAAAAAGCGCAATTTAAATCCTTTCAATCCACGCGAGTCCTTCACGATACTCTACAGTCCGCAGTGAAATCCCAGCCGTCACACACAAGTGCACTCAGGTTGCATGAGAATAAAGAGGAGCAAGAGGAAGAGGAGGAGAAGGAGGAAGAGGACAATGAGGAGCAGACCCAGGATACAGTAGAGGAAAACGAGGGAAGTGAAGGTGGAAATCCCGTTGCTGATGAATTGGCCCAGGCGAAAGAGACAAGAGAGAGAGAGGGATGAAAGAGTGAGAGAGGGAGGATGAAGGTTGGCAGATGGTGCCTCACTGTGTTGTTGTTTTCGATTTTGTTGCTGCTGTTGTTGTCATTGTTGCCGCTAATGGTCGCTTCTCGTGGTCACTATCGATGCCACAGAATGGAGGCTCATTTGCTCTGGCGATAGTTTTAATCCAGTTTAGCCTGTGGCGGCATCACCGACACTGGGGCAACGGGACTGAAGAACTATGAGAGAGAGAGAGAGAGAGAGAGAGAGAGCTCAAGTAAATTCCTCTGGACCATTGGGTTCGAGGTCAGATTTTTATATCGAACTGATTGCTTTCTATGCGGAGGCCGTCGTCGTCGGATTTTGAATTAATAACGTCGCCGTTTGAGAGCGCACTAAAAGTTTTACTGCTCTCTCATTCATTCACTCTCTTGCTCTTTCACTTCATTTCCATTTCAATTTCGCAGTGCGTTTCTCATTTCCCTTTCTATCTCGCTCTGTTGCTCTGTTCCTCCCTCTCGCTTTGGCCAAGCTTTGAATGGCCGTGGTTTACGGCTCATTATGTTGCCCATTAGAATTATGAGCTCGTTGTTAAAAGGCTCGCGTTTTTGGTCCATTATGTGGTCCTCTTATGAGGTCGTTGAATGTCGAGAGTTATTTTCATACTAAATATTTATCTATCCCTCTCTTTCCTTTTCTGTCTGTTTTACTTCGAAATTTTTACTTCAATGTAAAATATTTATTTTATTTAAAAATCTATGTATTTGAAATTAAAAACTTAATTAAAAAAAAAAAATTTTTGAAATTTTCATATTTTAGGCAAATTTCTGGAGGAAAAGTTTCTAGAACAATTTTTGTCTATTTTTGTTTTGTTCATTTATGGTAATGGTATTACTTTCAAATTATTCAATTGCTTGTTCCTATATTTATATTTATTACATATAATTTTCAACTACCCACTTTATCCTTCAATCTTCTTCCGTTTAATCTCGATCACTCCATTTTCCACTCCACTTCATTCCACTCTTTATTCTGATTTCTTTTTCACTGTTGCTAGGGAAGCTCGACATCGTTTTCACTCCTGAGCCTTTGATACACATTTCTTTGACCTCAAACCGCACCCGAAGGACCCCGAACGACATCCACAAACACAACCTAGAAGATCCTCCAGAATCTTCTCCATAGAGGAGAAGTTAAAGATGTGGAATTTCAGGAAAATAACTTAATAACCATATTTAACGACTCGGTTATCGTGTCGTTCGATTGACAAACATGTCATTACTATGCGAGACTCAAAGGATAACGAAGGATATCTGCCGAATGTCATTGTATTTGTGCTTCTGATCAAACATGAATATGTGTCTATCTCGCTTTCTCGTTATGGTATTTTGCTTCTACTCTCCCGCAGTCGTTGTTGTGTCGCGGTTGGCGCCGGTCGGTCGGATCTCCCTGTGGAAGCTCGTAAAAATGTTTACAGCCAGCCCTCTTCACTCTCTCCCATCTCTCTCTCTGTCCCAATCTCGCATATTTTCTCCCACCATCAATTCCACGGAATTCTCTGCCGAAGTCGAATATTGACTCAGAGGGCGGGACACAAGGGGTTGGGGGAGTTGGAGTTCAACGAACCGAGGACGCGACACGAGACGTCGACCGAGACATCGCGAGATCTTCTCTCATAATTTCTCTCTCTCTCTCGCACTCTCACTCACTTTTAGTCTCTCATTCTCAATTTCTTCTTGGTAATTATAATCTATTTTGGGTGAGGATTGCCACAAACATGTTTATAATAAACATAGGCGGAAAATTCAGTGAGTTTCAACGAGATTCTAGGGCCCTCAAAGTGAACCGTTGACATTATAACCGTTAGGGCAAAGTGTCACGTTCTGTTGGATAATTAATGCCAGATCCCAATTTCGATTTCTCCTCCCTTTTCAACTTTCGGCCCGTTGACCCCATCACCTCTACCTTGGCTCCGAGTTGACCTTATCGTTGAAACTTGGAGCAACGATAATAAGGACATAAAGAAAATAACAAATAATAACAACGACAACCAACTTCAACAAGAATAAACTTCAACAACACGAAACACCATACATCAAAACTACATAGAGAAAAAAGAGGTCGAGAGTTCATGGGTCGACGAGGGTTCAGGGGTCGACGAGGGTCTGTTGGTCATGAAAGTCCGAAAATTCTCAAATTAAAACCAGCGAAACGAACAACAAAAACAAGTTAAAATTTATGAGTTTTTATGGTTTGTTTTTTTGTATTTTATTGTTTTTTATTTTTATTTTTGGTTTTATTTATATTTCTCCCTTTTTTCTGTAATTTATTATGTTTTAATTAATTTTTTCGTTCTGAGCTCATAACTTGGAATAACTGCGAGTTACCTGTTGTCCATGCGATTGTTGTTGTTATGGGTCGAGGAATTAAATGGACGCTGAACTTCTTTCAAAATACAAAAACAACAACAATGACTGTGAAAAACCCCCGGAAGAATGTTAAAAGTTTTCTCGCGTGTTTTTCATTTTTTGGTTTTAATTTCTCAATTGTTTTTATTGTCTTTTAAATTGTTTTCTCTTTTTTTGGTAACCAGAACCATCTTGCTCTTTCATATGGCAGGGTTAGTGTGTGTGTGAGAGAGTCCGAGTTTCAAACTGAAACCGTCAGCATGTTCTTCCCAAGGAACAATTGCAGAGGGTAAAATATGTGATAAAAGAGAGAATGGAAAGCGAGAAGAAGTTCCGAGTAAGTTTGACAGCTCGCTGTCAAGTTGTCAAATGTTGAATCTAAGAATCCCATTGTTGTTGCTGCAGTCGCCATCACAGAGGTCATTGAACCTCCGTGAGGGTCTCGTTTCATTCTCTGAGACTCCTGAAATTGGATTGTATCACATTGTTCAGCGGAAAAGACTTCTGTGGAGAGTGTTTTGAAGGTAAATTTTTCAGTCCTTGAACCTTCCTTTTTGGTCTAGGTAGGTTTTTTTTTTCTTGACCGCATTGTTAAAATCACAATTCAACAATAATATTTCAGAAATACTCTTTCTATAATCTATGTATAATAATTTGTATATCATGCATAATAAAACAGGTTTCTGCCTCACAAAAGATCACTCATACGCCCCGGTGATCATTCCTTCATCCCAAATGTCTGTATCTTTTTCATCTTCTTGTTCGAAGTATTAGATTACAACAAGAGGATATCAGATAACATGATAAACCAGGTAATTACATGAATTTCGAATATGTCAATAACAGCATAGTTTAAATGCAATAATAACATAATAGTTCTGATACAAAAACAACGATAGAATAATTTGAATGCATCAACAACAGAATATTTAAACATAACAATAACAAAGGTGACATTTATAACAACTTTTGATTTAAATACAATAACAATAAGAGAATAATGAATATACAACAACAGACTAACTTAAATACAACAACAATAATATCATTTAAATACCCTAACTCGAATAATGATAACACAAGAACATAAATCAAACACAACAAAAACAAACAGCTTTCAAATGTCCTGTTAATTTGTGACCTGATTTCCCTATTTCTCTCTCTCCTTCCTCTCCAACCTTCGACCCTTCTTGAGTTGTCTCTCGCCCCTTCAACACAATTGTCCCTTCCGATCCCTCAAGAATTCTTAAACTTTACGCCTTTGTCCTTCTTCTCCTTGGCCTGCTTTCGTGAGGGTTCAATTTTATTCTAGGATGTTATTTTTGTTGATATTGTTGATGGGGATATTGTTGTTGTTATTGTTGGCAACGTTGTTAGTGTTATACATGGTTATTTTGTTATTGTTTTTAATGACCATACCGACCTCCTCTCACCAATGCGACCGACCTCCCTCTTTCTTTTCCACTCGCCCTCCTCCCTCGAGGGACGCATTCAACATGCATGTAAATTAATTTATCCTCCTGAAACGCAATTTAGCGTGCTCTTGCTCTTGGACCTCTCTCCGGTCCCATCCCCCGGGCTCAACACGAGGCCGACCGCCCATCGCCCCGCCTCCTTCCTCCGTAATTACACACATTTTTTAGGCGCGACCACAACCCCTTCTCCACCCAACCAAAACGGAGTCCTCTGGCAACCTTTAGCATTTATACGTAGTTGTTTTTATTTCTTTTTTTCCTTTTAATAATGACATGCAGAAGTCATTGTGTGTTGGTGTGTGTGCATGTGTTCGTGTTGTGTGAAAAATAATACAGTTATTCATTGTGTCGTCCCCAGGGAAAAGCGGGTTGAAGGTGTAGAAGCAGAGTGGAAAGGAGAGGAAGAGGAGTGAGAGAAAGGTATGTCAAACAAATGCTATGATTTCACCAACCACCGTGCGATGGGTTGAGGTTGGATAAGGATAATGAAGGACCCCATTAAGGGGCCGGATGATGATCATAACGAGTGTGATGAGGATAATGATCTCATTTTCTGTGAGGTAGGAGAAATAGGAATATTGTAATCGAAAGTTTTATTATCTCAATACTGCAAATCATAAGCATAATGAATTCACCTCGGGTCACGATTCTCAATCACCCTTCATCCTACACTCTTTCAACCTTCATCCCTCTCCCTTTCACTCATCGAAGGCCCCTTCGAAGGACCCACCGGAAGGGAGTCGACAATCGTCGAACTCGAGACACGAAACACGCCCGAAGGATCGTCGCGCAATCGTTTCCAAAAACGAAACACAAATAAATTTCGAAACTTGTTTCTATTTATTTTTTGTTTATCTAAATTCGTGGTCGTTGCACGTTTCATCGAAGTCGCTGTATTTGTTGTTATTATAGTATCCCATTGTTGTTGCAGGTTGACAACTACGACGACGCCAGCGACTGTCGAAAGCTCCTCCAGGCGACCTCTAGATTGGGGAACGAGGGTCGGAGGTTTTAGGCTTTGGTCGGTGGCGAGGGAGCGAAAAATTGAGCAGTAAAAATATTATTTCGACGCTTAATTGCGGAGCGAGCGAAATGAATTTTCAAACAACATAAACATAAAACTCACACAATAACACACAACACATAGAGCAGTGAGTTTTACAACAACAATTACACGAACAATTACAGAAACAATAAGAAAAATAACAATCGAGAACAAAAATAAAACAGAAACAACAAATGTGAACAAAAACAACAAATAGGAACAAAAACACAAATTGAGAACAACAATAAAACGAAGGAAAGTTTGAGCATAAAATGTACGACTGAGATTACGTCATGCGAAAAAAGTACGCACGCCACGTTTTCCATGTTTTCCACGTTTTTTCATGTTTTCCTCGAGTTTCGAGTTTTCCCCTTGAGTTTCTCCCTTCAGTCTCCTTTAATTTTCCTTCGATTCTCTCTTGATTTTCCTTTCCTTAGTTTTCTTCCGTTCTTGTTTTCTTTTCCACTCCCACTCGACTCAAGGATAACGATTAATTTTCATTGATAAAATTTTAGCTCAAACAGGGCGCTGTTTTATTACCAACCGGCCTCTGTCACCCTACACCACTTTGACTCCCCCTCAATCTTACTCTTTTCTACCCGCCTCTCTCTTTCCTTCAGTCTCTCAATGTCTCTCCTTCTCTCCCCTTGTCTCCCTCTTTCACTCATTAGAGCCATCGGAGCCTGAACTTCGACCGAGTCCGGATTTATTTACGTTTCCGATTGTGAGGACGCCATCGATGACTCGGCCAGGGGTCGTCTCAAGAGCGGGGTCGAGTGAGAGAGTAAGTGAGGCAGAGGGTGACTGTGGGAGAGAGGTAGAAGTAGAGGGTTTGCTCTTCGGCGTCCTGCCTAAGTGTTACTTAACACGCAGCAGACAGTGGCAGCGGGAGAGGCAGAAGTTAACACACATACCAAGACAGCTACACGGACACGTGAGAGCCGCTGTCGGAGAATATCGGGTGGTTGTGAAAGGAGGAAGGGTGGCAGGGACAGAGAGAAGAAGACAGGGACAGAGAGAAGAGGAAAGAGCGAGTGAAAGACGAGGATGAAGAGGAAGACAGGGAGAGAGAGGGAGTGAAAGTCACGCGGCGAGGCTCCAACAAGAGAGAGAGAGCTAAGTGAACTCAACTGAGAGAGAGCAAAGGTGCCAGGGAGAGAGCGAGAGCTTTTGCGCCTGAGCTGCGGACCAAGTGTGGTGGAATTCGTCGGCCAAGGGCTGTAGCGAGGGTCGGAATTTGTAGCCTCAGAATGCGGAGACTCGGCAGGATGGACACGAGTGCCTGTCGTGCCTTCGGTGCTTCATCATTCGTCTTCGTCGTTGCCCCCTGGCATCGGGACGACCCGGGCGCACACGCCTTGGTGAATTAACCACTGGCCTAGTGGCCGCTTCGCACACCACATGAAATCCACCCCACCATGCCATTTCACCATGAAACCCACCAAAATCCACTCGATGAAATTCACCTCGCGTTCATTGAGAAAAACCCGGCGGCCCGGCCCAACTCCAAGGACTCGCGGTGCTCCTGGCGCTGGAGCCGAAGTCGACGCCGACTTTCGAAGAGCAGGACTGTCAAACTCACCACGTTGCGTGCGTGCCGCAACTCACCTCGTGTGTGACGGTGCGGCGAGGAGCTCCTGCGCCTAAAAACACCTCCGCCTCCTCGGCCGGAGGGAGGCGTGGTGGACTGGGCTGGGGTTGGTTCTGGAGACACCTCGGGCGACATCGTGCTCATCGTAGTCGTTGTCCTGTGGTTCTGGTATAGTTGTTGTTGCTGTTTTTATTGGCAGGAGTTTTATAACAGCGTGTCATAAGAGTTGTTGTTCATATTGTTGTTGCTGTTGTGCCAACAACGAGCCTGCGACGAGGTTGCGACTCGCTCGTCGCCCGAAAAGCTTCTCAGTCACTTTCCGGACCCTCAGCCGTACGCAACGTGTGTCGCGCGCGTCTCAGTCTCGCACGCTCGCTCTCTCTGTCTTGCAGACACAATCGCTCGCTGGACTCCCCCCGTTTTCCGTGCCACGACTTCGTGGGACACTCACGCACACACGAGGCACGCAACCTCGGCTCCAGTCAGTCGGAGGAAGTCGAAGTCGAGCGACCGGTTCGAACAAGTGAGCGCAAGATCCAGAAACTAACCGATCTCGTTCTTGCTCTCGAACTATTTTCGATCTCGGTTTTGATCTCGTTTTCGATCTCGTATTGATCTCGAACTGATTTCGATCCCGAACTCGAGCTCGTCGTATCGAACCCGAGTGGACTCGAGTGAATTTTGAGTCGACGACCGCGTGATTCGGGTGTTGATCAGTCGTCTTTCGTCCATCGTTTGTCGCTCTCCGTTCATCGTTCGACGTTCGTCAATCGTTGGAGATTCGTTTCGTTCTTGTTGCTCAACGTTCGTTGTTCGTTTGTGTTCGTCAAAATCTCTAATTGTTGATTTTTGTGCAAAGGATTAAACGTAACCACAAAAAATAAAAGAAGAACACTAACAAATAGAAGAACAAAACAAAGAAAAACACGATAACAACAAACAAAAAAAAAACAATATTAATATTCTTGTTTTTGTTGTTGGGTCGGCTTCTTTTGCTTCGTTGAATTGCATGAATTTGACCCGCAAAATAAAGAGAAAGAGTGAAATACAACAATAACAACAAATTACCAGTAGCAATAACAAAAGCCACGCCAGCAGGTACAATTGCTGCTCCCACAACCAGCCCTCCCGCCCCTCCTGGTCTCGTCGTGAAACAACGTGCAAGGATTATGTAAACAAAACGGCTCTCTGGCCCAGTTTGAGTTTCTCAGCAAGAGAGTGAGGGCAACAAACAAAATAACAACAAAGCTATAGCAAAAATAAAATCAACAACAAATTCGTGAAACCAAAAATAAGTGAGAGGAAAAAGGAAGGAAGGAAGGACGTCGGTTGGCGGTTAGCTCGTGGGGATTTCGAGGTGGATCGGAATTCAAGTGCATGGTGAGTATTGTTGTTGTTTTTTTATCATTTTTGTTGTTTGGTAAAGGTCCCTGGCATCCTTCCAACGAGTGAACCGTGCTCAAATAGAGATTACAACAAAGAAAACGGAGACAAATTCCGAAACATCTCCATCATGAAGTTGTCCCCGAAAAGGTCTTCCTCGAAAAGGATTCACGGCAAATTCGTTGTCCTGGTCGACGTTGGGCTGCCCAGGCTGATGGGCGATTAAGTTGATGTTATTTTCCGGCCGATCCTTCGCCGGGTCGAAGGTATTCGCGATGGGCTGATGTTTGAGTTGGGTTTGCCCACCTTTTCCTCAGTTGGAATTTCGGGTTCGTTCACGTCCCTCTTTATTTTAATTGCAAATTCATGCTTAAATGAAGAGCGAAATCTTTTCGGGAAATCAATTTGATCTCTAAAATAAAAAGCTTTTTGTTGGCTTTTTGCTCTTGGATATTTTCGTGTATTACTTAAACAATACTTAAACAAAATAATACATTAATGGCAAGACATCGTGGATCAGAGAGGCCTCGACCCTTTTTTTGACCCCTATTCCAATATATTGTCTTTAAATTATGTCTTTAAAATTAATTTGTTTACATATTTAAAAGATATATTTTTATTTATTCAGAATATACTTATATTTTTATATCCAACATTCAAACACTCTTTATTTATTTGCAAAATTTATTTTTTTGTACATATACAAAATATAGTGCATTTTTTTATACCGAAAAAATGTTCTAAATTTATAGTATGAAAATTTTGTATCCTCTTGTAGGGTTTACTTAGGTTTATTTTTTTACTTAACCAACAAAGTCGTTCAGTAATATTTTTGTTTATATATGTTTTTACTTTTAATATTTACATTTTTTTATTATCTGATTAATAAATCATTTCATTTCTAAAAAACAATCTATAGAATATCCCTAAGTCAATTGCCCAAATGCTGTAAATTCGTATTTGGAATGTATTCCATCATTATTTATTTTTCATATATTTCCTTCATATATTTTTTCATTTTATTCGGATATTTCATTGTTCGATGTCTTATGGTTTGAACTTAAAGTCTTAATTTTTAATTGCAAACCTATTCCCTTGGGAGGTTGTCGGTAGCCACGCCTAAAGTGTTTCTCAAAATTCGGCATTAAAACTTTTGAACACGAATGAAGGGGAAAAATAAATAGTATGGACGGCGAAAACTTCTTTCGCAACTAAGGAAGAAAGAAGAAAAGAACAAGCGAAGTTAGTGGAGGAGCCTCAAAGAAGGATTCCGTGCTGATCAGCCGGAAGCCAAGAGGATGAAGGAGGTTTTCACAGAATTCACAGCTCGTCCCTCTCCGTGCACTCGAAGCGATTTAGACAATGGATAGAAACGATTCGGTTGCGAAAATAGTTTTCGGATTAAAAAATAAAAAGGACGAAACATTTCAAAACTATAAAATAAAAATTAAATAAAAATAAATAAAGAAAGTAAGGATGAGACATGGGAATCCGTTCAAATTGTGGAGGAGGAAAAACAATGCTCAAAACCTGCAAGAACTGCAAGTTGGGAAACTTTTCTTTGTTCACAGAGTGGAAAAGACTGAGCAAAGGAGGATATAGATATAGGTAGGAGAGAGAGAGAGAGTGAGAGGGGGTCACTGCTATAGTGAGACAGAGTCTCGCTACCGAAGGAATGGAGAAACTTTTGAATTCACAGTTGAATTCGCGCTGCTGGAAGTCGTTGTTAAATTCGCACGCAGTTGCAAATTGTTTACACGGCGCCTCCAAGGACGGGAGGTGGGGGGTTCTGAGGAGCATTCAAATGCAATACGGGGGAGGGTGAACAGGGGCGGGCGGTGCTCCCTTTGTTGCACTGCCAAACAAACGAAAACACACACATATGCACACATGCAACTGCTGTGGCAGGCAGAACCAGGAGAATCATCAACTTGTTGTCGTTACGCACACAGCCTCAAGGACACACGCACACAAACATACTTGCACCTATACTCGCTACCAGATTCACACACTCTCCCACACATTCCCATACTCCCATACTCCCACACTCACACACAGACACATACTACTTTGCATTCATTACGTGTTATGAGGCTGAAGTGTTTGCATTTTGTTGTCGGTTAGTTCTGTTATTGTTTTTGTCTTGTTGTTTTTGTTGCTGCTAGTTTCTCTTATCCCTTTGTTTGCATCTCATATTGTTGCCTTCTCTCGCTCCCACACTCGGTATCCATTCGCCATAATTCGCCCGGCGTTGGTTTTGCTTTTATTTGCAACGTCGCATCCTTTGTCGAGTCTTCTTTAGCGTTCTCTTTCCCTCATGTTATTCACTTGGGAGCCTCGTTCACCTGGGTTCTATTTTCTTCTATTTCTCCTCCTCCTTAACCTCCTTCTCTTTCACCTTTTTTACCTCCATATCTTTCACCTTTTTTACCTCCTTCTTATCCACCAACCCCAAACTCCTCCCTTTCACCTCGTGCCTCTTCGCAGTCTGCTGTTTTGCTCCATAACAACTTTCCTCATTGTCTTTTTTTGTCCGCTTCACCTCCTTCCTCAATCCTTGCTGGACCCCACGCTCCCACCGATCCTTATCCATGTCAACCCTTTCCTCGTCTTATCTCTTCATCCTCCTATGGATTCTCCTTGGGATCCACCTCCGCCTTCAGCTTCAACCTTCAACAGCCTCAGCCCCAATTGCCTCGACCTCTTTTTCATTCTCCCCCTTCAGCAGCGCCCTTCACGCCCCTTTATGAAACGCCCCCTCCACGCCTCCTTTGCCACACCCACACTTCGTGGCGCTCATCTGTTGATGTTGTCCTCGCTGCAATTGCGAGCTCCCGACAACGACAATGACGAGAATCCTTCGAGCTCAGCTCAAAAGTAAACAGAATCTCAGCACGAAGCCCCCGGTTCTTGAAGACGAGGCCTCCACCTTCTGCCCACCACCACAAAGTATTCCTTCTTTTTCGCTCTCTCTCTCTCTCCCTCAATTTAACCCCAGCCTTTTATTTTCCTCCATTCCTTTTGCCCCTTCCTCTCATCAGCCGTTAGCCTCCAGCAACAGCTGGTGCTTCGTACAAAAGCCTGCCCGAGACACTGCAGAAGGATAAACAAAGAACTTGGAAGGGATAAACGAACAAAACGAAAGGAAAATATAACCAGCCTGGTATGAAGATAAAACAACAACAAAAACTAAAATAAATAAAAAAAAATTAAACGGGCAACGAGGAAGGCGGGAGTTTTGGGAAAAACAAGGTCTAAGGATACAAAAGTTTTAATGCATATTTTATCAATGCGCATCGCGATATGGGGGGCGGACTTCGAAGGAGGTCAACGAGTCGCTTGATTTTCGTCGGACGAATGGAGGTGGCAGAGAAAGGAAGAGCTTTTTAATAAAGCTTCAGGACGCTTCATGGAGATCAGTTTTAAGCAATGAAATTGAGCCTTTGGTGAATTTCTTTCTCTTTAGTCCGAGATCCGGGGGATTCTAGACAATCGTTTTCCACCGATTGGTTCACACAGCATTGAACTCTGAACGTTAACCTTGAATAAAATAAAGAGTTACCATAAAATAAATTGAATGTGAAAGAAGTTGACGTGAAAACACGTTAAATTCCGATGGAAAAATCGACAAACTTTTATAATATTCATGTTCAGCCCCACGTTTTTTGCTCTTCTACTCTTTCACCCACTTTCCACTGTCAACTGCTTACTTTCTGTGATCCTTTTCGTTCTCTTTCTTCGTTTTTTTCCTTTTCTGAGCTCTTTCCTTCTTCTCCTCCTCTCTGAAGCTATGGCCACCTTTGTTTACGTTTCACATTTTCCGGGTTAGAATTCTCGCAGTTTGAGGCGATTGACTCTCGCTCGCACTCGCTTAGGTGCCAAGCAGCCTCTGCATCGCCTGGATGCAGAGTCCTCGACATCATGTGCTTGTGAGTCTCTCTGTGTATGTGTGTGTTGGTGGTGTGTGTATGTTACTGCTTGTTAAACTTACACCGCGTGCGACAATTGAGAGGAAGGTGAAAAAAACCAAGATGACGAAAGAACTTTTCGATGCAGCTGCAGCAGCATCGAAGGTCGGCGCGAATTTGTCTTTGTCATTGATGGTGGTGTTATTGTTGTTGTAGTTATTGTATTTGTAGTTACTGATGTTGTTGTTGCTGCTGTCAGAACGTACACCGAACATTAGCCAAATTAAAAAGTCCGCTGTCAAGAGGACAGATGAGAGAACGAAAACAAAAAAGTGAAGTGGAAAAAACAAAAAGAAAGCAAGAGTCAAAGAGACGTTAGTGGGAGAAAGAGAGATGGCGGGAGAGAGGGAAAGTGTAGGAGAGAGAAGAGAAAGTTCTATCTCCGACAACACAGGCATAAGGAAAGGAGATTTATCGACAATCGAACGACATTTTCCTCTCTTTTGAGGGAATCTGCAGCCATCTCAAGGATTAAAATGCGAAGCACCGAAAGGAAATTCAATTGAAGCCAAGCGAGGGCGAATCTTTGAGTTATTCGCAGTCAATTGCGGGGAAGGAGTGGATGCAAGTAGTCCTGGTGGAGCGTTTGAAGTCATTCCACATTCCTCTACCAGAAATTCTCGTCAAACTTTTCCCATAATTATCATCGCTAAGTTTCCTCCAACGCTAATTGCAACCATTCTTGTTTTGCTCTCTCTCTCCTTTCAGATCCTTGAAACTTTGGCACTTGTGCAACCGTGATGTTTTCAGAATCCACGCGCCGCACGAGTTTGTGACGAAACTTCATCAGTAGAAAATAATCATTATCGCTAATTGATTAATTACTGGCATCCGTCATTTGAGTAAATAATAACAAGGAGATTAATTCGCGGAGATCGATCGGTTTTTGATGCTTCTCATCAGCTGAAAGTTCAGTTTATCAGTGATCTTTGAAAATTTCTCAAACGCGGTTCTTTGCCACGTCTATACATAAGCAAAAAGGAAGCGCCACAAGTGGGAAGGAGAAGGAGAGAACTGCTGCAAAATGGGAAAGAAAAGCTCGAAATTGAAGCAGGACACGATCGATCGCTTGACGACGGACACATATTGTAAGTAGAAAATTGAATATGTAAAATTTGGAGAATATTAATTTAAAATTTAAAGTCTTGATGAGAGAAAAAAACCCCCCAAGCTTCTTCAGAATATTTCTCATATATACTCAGGATCTTATAATTTTAAAATAAAATAAAATACTCAATAAAAAATTAAAGCCCTAGTGAGAGTAAAAATCATCTTGCTTTCCTTAGAATATTCAGAATATCCTAAGAATCTTCTAATTTTGTCAGAGATCTTCAAACCATGTCTTTCCGTTCTAAGTCACAATCAAGAAATTATTGTCTCTCGTCTTTATCAATTGATCGAGGAATCAAATCCTGAATTGCTCTCATCCTTCGCTCACTCCGCCGGGCCGCGATGTGTCAAGGCTTTGCCCACGCCTGGCTGTCGGCCAAGTTATCGTGAGTCGCCATCGTCGTCTCCTGCTGTGGTTTCTTCTCGAACTGTTGCCCAAACTTTGCGGTGACCGAATTGCAAATGCGAGCGTCGACAGCTGCAGTTGACGCGTGGTTGCGGTCACCCGCACACAAATACACACGAAAATAAAAAGCAACACAAACAAGCAGAAAAGACAGACAGAGAGAGAGAGAGATAGCGAGAGATAGCCATACAAACATCCTGCTCGGAAGCCTCAAGTGTGCAACCCAATTTGCGGAAGATTTAAAAGCTCTCCGCGGAGTTTCGTCCGTTCAGCAGGAGCCTCGTCGAGCATCGAGTTTCGGCATTCGGTTTCCAAAACTCTGAAAGTTTTCACATGAAGAGCACGAAGGTAGGGTGGAAGAGGACAAATTCAGAGCAGAGGCTGAAGTTCAGGCGGAAAAGGACGAATTTGGGTGGCAGAGAGTGACGAAGGACGAAGTTCGTCACCGCGATAAGAAATCGTCCTCTCTCTTCATATATTTGAACTACCTCTCGCGACCTGGTGGATCTAGTGAACAAGGCCGAGATCGCGAGGAGGATTATTATTATTGTCCTTCCTTCAAGAAGTCCTTCGTCAACTTATCAGCCTTTCCTTTCTTTTATTTTCTTTATAGCTTTTTGTTCCTTATAAAGCCTTTTCTTCATACCTTCCTTCACAGCTTTTGCTTCACCTTTTCTACACCATTTCTTTACCCATTCTTCGCTCTTTCTTCACATCTTCTTCACCCCTTCTTCATTCATTCTCCCTTTAAGCTCTCCACCTGGCAGCTTTAAAGCTCTTGCTCGATTTATTGCCCAGCAATTTGTCTCCGTTCATCGATGTTTTATTGATTCTCGAATTCCTTCCTGCCTTTTATTTCGCTTGACATTTTTCTTCCCCCCTCGTGGTCTCCGAATTTGTTCGCTCTCTTTAGTATCCTTTTTGCGAGCTTCCGCCTGTCGTCACGCTTCGTCGTTAGGCGTTCAATCGCCTTCGATTATCGGCATTTACTCATTTTGATGGCGTCACAAATGAACACACACGATTCATACACACGCACATAAATAAACACACAAAAGCACACATAAATAATCACGCACTCTCTCACTCGCACTCATGTATCACACATGCATTCACCGCTACCTTCGGCCAGTGAATGGCGAATAAAGCGCCACACGAGCCCCATAAAATTCTCCCCGGAGAGCTTTAAAGTCCGCGAAAGAGCTCTGATTTTGACCGTTTTTATGTCTCCCTCTTTATCTCTCCTTCTGCCTCTGTGATTCTGATTCGACCGTTCTTTTTCCTTCACATACTTTTTCTTTACTTCAATTTCCTTCACTTTCACTCTTCTCATTGTCAGCTTGTTTCAATAATAGCGTTTCATAAATTTCATTTAATATCCGTTCATTTAAAAATTGCATTCATTTATATGAATGTCTCATTTCTGTCCCTCTCATTCTCGCATTATCCTTTATCCTGGAATAGTGGTTGGATGGCTTCCGGGGGTCGCGGGCTGAGGGACTCTTAGAAAGCCTACTGGTGTCGCGAATTAATTAGCCAACAGCTGCTGTTGCACGAGATTTACGGCGAAAGTGTGTTGAAGCCATTTATAAAGGGGATTGAAACTGATGGGAGGGGAATGAGACTGATGATGAAGTGACGGGGAGGGGATGACGAGGGGCGGTTGTGAGAGGCTGACGAGGGGCGGTTTGAGTGGCAGAATGGGCCGCATCTCATTAACGTGCCTTTGATTATTTATTATCTTGCGCTGCGGCAGAAGGCGATCCAATCGAGGACATAAATTACTCGACATGCGAAGAGTCTTGTGTTGGAATTTCGCGACAACGTCAACGTGTGCGGATGAATCATGAGGATTCAGTGGAGGTTGGCTCAGATTATTATAAATTTATTATAAATAACCTATGAATGCGCGAGGCAGACGACGTTAACCTTCAGATGGCTCCGCTAGAAACAGCAATTAAAGAGAACTAATGACAGAGAAATAATTGACGAGAACTACATAATGAAAGAGAACTTAGCCTGAAGCTTGATATTATCGTGATTCGTCGTTCAACACCTCCCTATGACTTCATTATCGTATGATCTATATCAATTCTAAATGACTCATTATTCATACAGGTTGGTCAAAAGCCCTTAGGACTTGAACCATCAGCCTTCGTATGGCCTTTCGTGTCTCCTTCAATTTGTTTAGTATTTTGTGTTCTATCGAACTCCTCACAGGACCTTCGACCCTTAATTTTAGGTGAAAATCAAAGCGATTTGTTTCTCTAGGGATTTATTCCCACCTTGTTATAATTGAAAGTCGCACGCTAATTCGCCTTCTCTATTGCACTCGATGTGGCATGCAGTTCGTAATTAAATCTGCGTCGTCGTCGTTCAGGACGTCGTTCGAAGGACATAGGATTGCAATTATCGAATTAGGGCCGATCACAGATGTCCAACAAATTGTAATTAAGCTGTCGTGACCTTCGTCTGTCTTCGTTTGTCTCGCTTCACTTTACTTCTGTTTTGCCTTCACTATTCTTTCCTCTCCTTCCTTCAATTCCCTCTCATTCCTTAAATTTCTTCTCCTTTCCATTATTTTCCTTTCATCGCTGGCCCGAATCCTGCAAATGCTTCAGCTTTTGATTCATTTATTCCTTCCCCTGGGCTTTCGCTCGATTTTACAAAACCCATAACTAGTGAAAATCTAAAAATACTACCTCTCCTCTCACTTCTTTCGTTGTCCTTTCTTTCTCCTTTTTGTCGCTCTCTCTCTCCCTTTCACTCTCTCTCCCTTCGTTTCCGTCACGCTGTGATGAACAAACTGCCGACCAATTTGTGGAAATCAATTAAAATTCCGGAGCGCATTCGAATCGCAAACGGCTGACATGTGGAAGTTGCACAAACACACACACTCAAATAATCACAATCCCACATGCAGACTACAACCTATGCTAAAACTCAGACACACTCACATAGACACGGACGAACTCACACACCCGAGGCAATTACAAATAAACTCGTCCGATAAACATTCGCAAACGATTCCTAAATCACTTTAAATTCTTTGGCATTTCTCGGTTTTTAGGTCTCGAAGGAACCTTTGGGAAATTTGTTGTTATTATTGTTATTTTTGTTCCTGTTGTTGATGTATTGGTGTTCTATTAAAGTCCTTTCCTTTCCTTTGACCCTCAGAAGGTCAGGTCTTCCAATCGAAATCTCGACTAAGGAATCTAAGGTTTTGCGGAGAGCACGAAATTAATTGACTTTGAGGGTTGATCGAACGGAAGAATTGAGAAATTGTAAGAAACCACGAATTCAATTTTTGGCTCAAAAATCAAAAATGGAAATTGGTTTCAAAACTTTCTGTGGGTTTAGGAGAAATTATTCTTCCCAATTTCTACTGAAATCTCATGAAATTGTTTCAATTTTAACATTTTTGAGATGATTTCAATAAAGCTAGTGGTTTCCCAATGAATGCCTTGAATTTAATATTACTCATACGCCATCGATAACTCACTTTCGACATAGACAAATGGCTTTTAATTGCTTGGAAAACATTTGGTAATTGTTTTCGATTGAAGGATGTGGTTTGGTAGAAATAATTATTTAGAATAAGAAATATTGACAGGAAGCTTTTTCCATTGATTTCTGAAATAAATTCAAAATAACATAAATTGAGTTGTTCTTTTTGTAGTATATTATTTTCAAATTCTCCTCCCTCGACGACCTCTCGATTGAATTGCTCTTGTCCAATGGGCTATAATTTTCCTCCGAAATTACCCATAAATTCCACATACCAGCCTTATTATTATTTCCTGTCCCATGTTGACCACGACGGATCACATGCTAATGTCATGCAATGTGCTTTGAACACGTTGTCTTCTCAAGGCTATAATTTAGCTGTAGAAATTTCGTTGACTTTCCACAAAAAATCCAACGAAATTCCATCTAATTCTGTCAAAAACCCATATAATTCCACGAAAGATCATTGAAATTCTCTCCGACTTCCATGAAATTGGGAATTAGGATATGGAAATTTTCCATCGTCCTGACTGTAATTGAAAATTAAATCCCGCCCATGCGACATGAAGACCTAATTTCGAATGTCCTTCAGAGATGGCTCGGAGCCTAGTGGATTCATTAAATAGTCAAAGCTCAAGGCATCAAATTGTCTCGATTATCCAGTGGTTCGGTTCCCTCTCTCTCAGTCATTCTCTCTGTCCTTCTGTCGTCTCTATCCTGCTGTCCCTACAGCAACTATCTCTATCTCCATCTCTGCTCACTCCCTTTTCTCTCTCATCGCAATCATGTCCTGTCGCCTTTGTCTTGGACGTATCCTACGGTCTCATACCCAAGGATGATCGGCGAGGTGGACGACGACGACAGACGGACAGATGACCAGACGAAGGAGGGAGGTTCGGTTTGATAAATAGATCGATGGATGGTCGGTGTGGGAAGGAAAATGCAAAAAGCAATTTGCAGCCAGTGCTGCATTTGAGCGAGAAATAAATTGGAAAAATATCAACCAAATCCCAACGAGCCTTCCCTTCTCCCTCCCCCCGCCTCGCGCCATCCCTTTCTCTCCGCTGTCGCAGTCTCACCGAGATCTTCGTGGAACTTTAGTTTTTGACTTGGAAATAACTCATGCCCCATGGGACCAGGGGGATGGAATTTGTGTACCTTGGCCTACGGAAGGAAGTCTTTGGTGGAGGCAGCGAAGAAGAGAATGAGAAAAATGTTTGCAAAAACAAAGGTTGATGGATTTAAAAACAACATGTAAATCGGGTTTGTTCAACTGTCTTCCTTCGCAAACTTTTTCCATTATTTTCATATTTTTTCGAACTCTCTTCTTTATTTTCCCCTCTCACTCTTTCTCTTTGGAAAGTCATCTAGGCGAGAGTTTTCTCTCTCAGCAAAATTTCCTCAATTACTTTCGCAAGCGATGAGAATCGAATCGACTGGCTTTTCGAGCCAAATAGAGTGGAAGGAGCAGCGCATGAGGAACAAAGTTTGGTGGGAGGGGTGAGGAGGATGTTGATCAGATGAAGATGAAATGGGGTGAGGTGGGGAGGAGAGGAGAACAAGAAGGCACGTAGTGGAAAAATGATGAGAGTTTTGAAATGTAATCAAGCGGAGTTTTCAGCGAATGCAAGGAACGAAAGCATTTGTAGAAGAACACGACGGCTAAGTGGATGAAGAACAAGATAATTCTATTGGGAGTTGTTTGCTAGATATGAAATTTATTGCAAAAAATAAAACATTAAATATAAGAATATAAAATTTTAAAACTTATAAAAAGCATTATCCGGGAAAAGTTCACTACACAAGAAAATTGTGGAATTCCTAACAAATATCGAATGAAAAAAACTGTATAAAAAGATATGGAGTATTTAATTTATATCCATTCTTTTCTACATCACACTCTGTGATTTTTCAAAAATTTTAATTAAAACACTTGGTGAGGAATTAATAAGTAAAATGTATCGTATAAACAATTTTTAATTCTTCTTTCATAATTTTAGATTTGGATGTTTTTTTTTTTCATTTTTGAACTCAGTTTTTATTGTATTTTTTTATTGGTTCTTGAGCAAACTTTGTTTCCCGCATTTCCTCTACTTTGAATCATATCCGACGGACATTTGCAACTGCTGTCGTCGCAAATCAATTTCCAAACTCCGCACATTTCACTGTCTCACACACACACTATCATGGTGCATGAGTGGCGGACCACGACGTCGATCCGCAGCATCCGAGGTCCTGTGCCTTGGATGTCCTGCGACAGACAAGTGGATTCAGCAGTTCTGCGTAGAGATTTATGTGCGAGGAAATTGCGATGTGGAAGCTCCGAAGACGTCTGACGGAGGGTATCGATGGGGAATCAGGGGCTGAAAGGGTTCGCTGAGTCTTGGAAATCATGAAGGGCTTAAAAGAGTTGAAAGGTTCGGAGAAGGGTCGAGAGACGGTTTTAGGCTGAGAACGAACGGATTAAGAGGATGGCAGAAAAGTTTCGCGATGAATATTTGAAAAAGGACTTCGGGAGCCGTCATGGGGTTTTCGTAAGCGATTTAATGCGATTCCTATCGGGTTCTGCGAGTCAATTTCAACATGCTGAAAGTGATGAAAGGAGATTCGGAAAGCTATAGGCAGGATTTTAGTACATGTTCAAGGTTCGAGAGTTTCCCAAAAAGTTATGAGAATCCATTTGAGCAAGTCTAAAATCCATTGGAAGAAGTCCAAGAGCCATTTGAATGGGGTTCGTCAAAGCAGGCGAGGTTCAGATTGAGTCATCGATTAGTTGTTGATCAGCTCTGGCAGCAGTTGCGATGACCTTTTATTGTCGGCTGTCGAGTGTTGTTGTTGCTGTTATTTCTGCTGTTGCTGTTGAGAATCCCAATTGGGAATTCCTTTCGCTCACCTCGAACTATAACTCAATTGACTCGTGGTACCACAGACATTCACACAAACACATATGAACCTTCTCGAATTCACACACACAATCATTCCCGTACAATCATTCTCTCAAACAGACAGACAGCTCTCTGGACAGACATACTTTCGTCCATCCAAATAAGCTTTTTATCTGTAACTTTCTCTGCAGCACGTTCATTTCTTCACCTTTTCCCTCTCATTTTCCTTCTCTTTCACTCCCTTTCTCTCTCTCTCTATTCTTCACTCCTCTCTATCAATTCATCCCTGTCGGTCTCTCTTTGCATTCATTTCGATGCTTCCTGGACTTTTTACGAGTGTAACCTTTGGATTTGAGCCAAATTGAAAAACGTTGAA